>JARWIR010000011.1:36507076-36727076 GCA_029959085.1 Nemophila menziesii
TTTAATTTATTTTTTATTTTTAATTAGTATGAGCTAATTTCTTCATAGTACTTGAGAATGCATAACGGATGAATCCCTATTCTGTTGAATTAAATATGTCTGAATTTGGGTTTTTAATAAATTAAATTAAATTGGGTCTTTTACATTTTTCTGTAATTTGAGATTATTTACTGTTTTCGGAGTGATCAACCAAGAACAGGTATTAGTATCTAGGCTATTCCACATATGTGGCGTGTGGATCATCCTGACAGAGGGTTTAGGTATGGACTTAATTACTCAATCTAAAATCGAAACTATTTGACTCTGACGAGCTTAGTTAATTTTAGGGCCAATGAGGTAAAATTACTTAATCATTCGAAAGTGGATCATATTTACCCTGATGGGACTAGTGACACTCTAGAATAGCCTTGTAGTCCACCCTGACGGGGGTACAAGGATTATAGAATCCCGACCAATGTTAATTGACCAATTTAACCCTTAGACAACATATGTTATGAAATAGAATTAAGAGGATCCCTTGCGTTTCTCAAGTACTACCTTCTCATATTTGCGTCTTCCCTTCATTTACTTGCGTTTTATTATTTATTTGCATTTTCTTTATAGTCTTTCATTACTTAGAATTAATACAAACAACCAATCGATCATTATATCTTTTAATTGCTTTCATGAGTGCAACCAATCATTATTTGATAAGCATTGTAGTTAACCAACCGTCCCTACGAACGATCCTGTTATCACTATTATTACTTGGGACAACCGTACACTTGCGGTTGTGGTTCAATTACCTTTTGCATTTATTTTAGAACACACAAAGGATCACCAAGTTTTTGGCGCCGCTGCCGGGGACGGTAGCGTGTGACCACGGTGTTTATCCTTTAGTGATAGTTGCATTTATTTTTATTTTTGTTTTTATCAGTTTTACGCTTTTTGTTTGTTCTTCTCTTTCAGAATTTTTAGGTTTGGTGCATGCGAAGGAGGCTCAGATTTGAACCACCAGTTCAAATCCTTGATAATCCGGATTCGTTAATCAAACTTGCGAATAAGAAAAGAAGAGAACAAGGAAAAGAGGAAAAATAAATGGCGAATCACCAAGATCCCTAGTTTGTTAACGGTACAGAAGAAGTTCCATTCCGTGCTCTTGCTCTAGGGGTAGGTGCTCCAGATATAGATGTTCCGAGGTTTCGTCCAGATTCGGGTATGTTAGCTCAATTCCAAAGTTTTGGAAATTTTCGTGGTAAAGTTGGAGAAGATCCCGTCCGAGCAGTAAAAAAATTTCAAGCAGATATGTGATTCTTATGTCACACAAGGGATTTCAAAGGAACAAATGTATTTTGCTGCGTTTCGATTTTTCGTTATTGATGGAGCAAGTGAATGGCACGATACACAAGAGCCTACGAAGATAACAAATTGGGATCAACTAGAAACTGCTTTCTTTGACAGGTACTACCCAAGTAACATGCGGTTAGATGATCAACTTGAATTAACTCATTTCCGTCAAGAATATGATGAAACCTTGGGTAAAAGCTGGAGAAGATTTCAGATGTGCTTACGTAGAGTTCCCAATTATGAACTTTCAGAACAACAACGGCTAAAAATATTTTACAAAGGTCTTGATGGGACTTCAAGAAAAGACTTAGATTTGCTATGTGGTGCTGGGTTTTTACAAGTTCAACCTGGTCATGCGAAACTCATCCTAGAGAGAACGGTAAAGAATGAAGTTGGATGGAATTCAGTAAGAACGCCAGTTAAAGGAGTGAATAAAGTTAATATCGAAGAAAAGTTCGCCACCCTCGAGAACAAGATTCAAACCACCATAGAGCAACAATTGAAACAACTCACTTTAGCTGTAAAAGAAGGATTTTCAGGTAAGAAGGTAGCTGTGCAAGCTGCACAAGAAGTTTATATGTGCTTGTATTGTGTTGTAAATGATCATGATGAGGAGAGCTGTCCGAATAATCAAGAGCCGGTGATGTTTGTCTCCAACAGAGGAAACTTTAATTCAAGTGGTAATGGATATCAGCCTAACAGAAACCATCCTGGGTTTCAATACTCAAATCCTAATGGGGCAGCCAATCCTACATATGCGTATCAGCCGCGCCCCCAAGGTAACAACTTCAACCCAAGACTACATAATAATTATCAAGGGGGACAAAATCAAGGAAACTATGTGCAAAGACAAGCTCCTCAAGACACTTACAATGAAACCATGAACCAAAAAGACTTACCTGCTCACCCACAAGAAGGTGTGATTACCCTTCAGAAAACCGTTGAGAACCTAATTGCCCTCCAGACGCAAGCTATTCAGAATCAACAAGTGTCTGACGCAAGTATCAAGCTATTACAGAATCAAATGGATCAAATCACAAAAAAACTTAATTAGCATCCACAAGGGCAACTCCCTACTGACACTGAAAATCCTAGACAACACGAAGATTGCAAAGCTGTTACTCTCAGAAGTGGTAAGAACCTCCATCCACCTCCTTTTCCAGTTATGAAAGAGAAAGAAGCCCCAAGAAAAGAAAAGGATGTGATTGAGAAAGAAAAATATGTTGAGGTTGAAGAAATAGAGAGGTCGATTGAGATTCCATAGAAGAAAGATGATGTTATGAGTAGTCGCCCTCCTCCACCATTTCCATCTCGAGTTCAGAAAAAGGGTGATTTGGCCGATTTTCAAAAGTTCTTTAATAGAGTGAGAGGCCTTAGTATAAATATTCCGTTGTTGGAAGCCATCTGAGATATTCCCAAGTATACGAAGTTGTTGAAGAGAGCGCTCACTAACAAAAGGCCATACTGTGATAATGAGATGATTGGTCTTCCTGAAGAATGTAGTGCTATTTGTCAGAGTAAATTGCCTCCAAAGTTACTTGATCCTGGGAGTTTCACAATTCCGATATCGATTGGAGAAGAATGGAAAGGTAAAGCACTATGTGATTTGGGTACTGATGTATCCTCATTTGTGATAGATTAATGTTAGGATGAGACATCATTTTAAGTGATTTAGAAGTCAATAATGTCGATTTTCTTGAGTTTTAGTGCACTTTCCCATTTTGAGTCTTGATTTGTAGAATTATTGTTTTTAGAGCATATTGGGTTTAATTGTTTATTTAGTGTGAAACTTTAAAGATAATTATGGAGCTTAATTAGAGTCCAAGTCAAATATTACAACTTATGGAAAGAGATTTGCATGGTAATTGGAGATAAGGAAACAAAAGCTAAAAAGATGGAAAAGGAAAAGCTGCCTAAATCTGGGATTCTGCATACACGTCCAAAGATATGCAATTTTACCTAAGAAATAGGCCGATTTTGGTAAATTCCTTCTATAGGGTCAAGATAATTCTGTTGCGATTCTTTTGGTATCTTATGGAGCTCAAACCGACCAATAACGAAGAAGATATGCTCAAAACGGTGCAGCAGTGTTTATCTTTATTTCCATACGAATTTGAGTTGGGCTAGAAGTCCATTACCTTAACTCTTCCTCAAGAAAACGAATTAGGTCTTCTAAACACCTATAAATACACCCTTATATCACTTGTAAATCATCCTTGCCTCATAGTAATTAGTTCTTAAGGTTTTATTCTTCCAGTTCATTGTAGAGAGCAAGATGATGTCTTTTGTAATTTCTTTTAGTTTATTTCCTTCAGGTATGAACTAAACTCCCCATAGCTTGGGTTTTGCATATGTATAATCTATGAATTCTAATTCTTCTATCTAAGTTTCTTTGGGAATTATATGTTTTAATCTGATATTAGATACTTACTTTATATTTGTTTATGTGTTTTGATTTAATGTCTTTCCTAGAACTGATCACTTTAGGATTGTTTTAAGAGTAGTTAGATGGTCTCCTTGACAGGGTGTTTAACTATTGAACCACCACATAATGTCTAGTGTCGATAGTAGTTCTGACAAAACATGCTTCTAACTAGATAGTCATGAGGGTTTGTTTTAATCACCATATCACCAATTGATTATAGTGTGCTGGATAGGGCCTTAGTGGCGTTTGATAACCCTATTTGAGTCCTCGTCTTGGTTGTGCCGTAGCCCCCTTAGTCGCTCTCAAGGTCTAAGGTAGTGGAATTCAGAATCCTGACTAAGTATACCAAGAGCTAATATTCTCCCTTATTAACTAGATTTATATATAGAATTAGAAGGATTAGTGCATACCAGCAAAACCTAAGCTATACTTCTCATCTCATATTCTTCGTATTTTATTTTACTGTCTTTATTTCCTTAGTTTTAATTGCTTAATTTCGAAATCTGTTCCCTTTACTTTTCTGTTCTCTAATTATTTACTTTTACTCGTAATTTCTACTCACGCGATTAACACAGTTAAGTCCCTGAGAACGGACTCTATTTATCATTAAAACTTGCATACGTCCTGTAATACTTGCAGTACTGTGCCTGTCTAGGGTGAGAGTGCGTAGTTTCTTGGTCTTATTTTGTATTAATTTTATCACACCCTAGGCGACACCAGGTGCAAGCATCAATCTGATGCCCAAATAAATCTTTGATAAGCTAAAA
Source organism: Nemophila menziesii (assembly GCA_029959085.1). NCBI lineage: Eukaryota > Viridiplantae > Streptophyta > Magnoliopsida > Boraginales > Hydrophyllaceae > Nemophila > Nemophila menziesii. The sequence goes on from JARWIR010000011.1 coordinate 36,511,595, forward strand.
ATTGGAGAAGCAAGACCTACTTCTATGGTCTTGCAAATGGCGGATCGATCTCTTGTACATCTAGAAGGCCGAATTGAAGATGTCCTTGTTAAGGCAGGTACGTTAGTATTTCCCGTTGATTTCGTTATACTTGAATATGACGCGGATAGCAATGTCCCAATTATTTTGGGAAGACCATTCCTAGCCACGGGGCGTACATTGATTGATGTAGAAAAAACGGTGAATTGACGAAGAGAATCCAAGACGAGGAAGTCAAATTTAATGTGTTCCGAGCTATGAAGTTTCCAGATTCTCAAGAAGATTTCTTCCGAATGGATGTAGTTGAGCAGGCATCGCAAGAGGTATTTGATTGTTTTAATTATGATGATATCTTGCAGGCCGCTTTGACATTAGACGTACCTGAGATGATGGAAGAGCTCGCCGAAACAGTGGCAGCTCTTAATTCTTGTTGGTGCATGAATTGCACTAATAATGCAGTAGCATCGATCCTTGCCTCATTCTGATCCACCTTATTTTTCAAATCATTTATATCTTCATGCGGCTGAGATGGGAGTGCTTTTTGAGCCTGATCCTCTGTTATATCTCGGATTAATCGTGGAAGTTCTTGTTGAAACATCAGGGAGTTATGGTTGTTCCTTGTGTGTTATAAAATAATACAATAAATAAAGGATCCTCTGACCGCAAGTGTAGGAGTAGTTCCAAGTAATAGATAAGTAAATACGGGAAATTCATCTCCAGATTGATTTAAGTAGTTATTCTAAATTCGTGTTCAATATTAGAATAGATAGTTATAATTGTCTTAATTAAAATGATAAGCAGTGAAGTATTCTGTTTTCTAATTAACTAAATAATACATAATTATGCAAATAAGATAAGGAGATGCAAGTATGAATCTATCCTATTAAATTTATAATTCCTAAGAATAAGGGTGAATAGGAAATTTCACAATAGTCGGGACTCTATAATCTCCTAACCCCTGTCGCGTGGACTTAGGAGCTATCCTACTGTAAGATAAACCCCTTTAAGGTAGTAAATTTACTTACGTATGTGAAGTTCCTTTACCCAATTGGTTACGTGGTTAGTCAAGCATGTCGGTCAATAACGGACACCATGCGTCTATGTTTTAGTTCTGTAACTAAACCCCCATGTTGGATGATCACCGCCACTAGTTAATAGCCTAATTACTAAAACCTACCCTTGATTCGCGACGTCAATGATATTAAACAAGCACAAGAATATAGTTAATGTAAATTAAGAACCAAATCATTTAGATACTAAAATTCCAGATTCAAATTAAAACATAAAAACAATAATCAATGGTTCATATAATTACAATCTTAAAGAGAAATTATGCGTAATAAAACTCTTGAATAAATATCTTAAAAATACCTCATAGACAAAATAGATCTAATACTAATTTACCCAAAAACAGAGACGGAGAACTGTAGAATTGATATAATTAAGCTCTAGCTCTTGCTTCTTCCTTCTTTTAATCCTCCTGATTACTTATATAATAATATATATGTATGTATATTAAGCTTATGCAGCCAAAGAATGATTTTCTAAGGTTAGGAACTGATATATATAGGTGTTAGGTCGAAATCTTGGAGTAGAAGGCAAGTAATTGGACTCATTTTCCAAATCAAATTCGATTCCAAAAATATAGGAGATAGGATAAATGATACTGTCTTGTTCTGGTCGTATCTCATTCGTTTTGGTCCGATTTTCTCCTACTTATATCGAAACGACGACGTCAAAAAGATCTACACTTTTCCTTTAGATTTCTCCTCCAAATTCCCAGTCGATTTTGAGTTATCTTCACTTTAGTGGACGTGGCTGAAGAATTTCAGATTTACCTGACAACTTTTCTTTTCCTATTTTATCTCTACTTCCGTTTATCTCCAATTTCCATCCATATCTTCTTTCGTTTATCTCTTGGAATTGATTTGGCATCTAATTAGTTTCCATATATCTTTAAAGCTTCACATTAACACACAATTTAACCCAAATATTCTCTAAAAATAATATATCTCCAAATCAAGGTAAGAAACTGGAATATGACAAAATAAGCACAAACGTTTATCTAATAAGTCCATTTATACCAAAAATTATGTCTCCTAAGGGATTATACTTAGAACAAGAAGGGAGACATCAAGTTACTAGTTACTTGGGTGACACGTGTCTCCAAGGTATCTACATCTGCAGCTTGCTCCTTGAATCTTTCATTATTGAACTCAATGGAAGTTTGAACTAAGTCCCATAATTTATCTGTCATTTGTTGGAGATGAAATATGGCTTCTTCTTGCGGATTATGCATGAGCTGTGGTGGAGCTCAAGCTTGATAACTTGAACCTTCTTGATAGAAATTTTGACTTTGGGCCCCATGAATATTTGTATACCTTGGTGCGTAATAGTTCTCCATACCTAAGAAACCCGAGAAGAGACTAAAAAGAAAACGTGTAAAACTGAAAACAAATAAAAACTTCTACACTAAATAAACACAAATAGAACTAACTTAAATATAAATCCCCGGCAGCGGCGCCAAAAACTTGGTGGGGGCAAAGGTGTGATAAATAAACAGATAAATAAAGATCATAATAAAGGACACACCCTTGACTACCACGAGAAACTCACTGCAAGTATTACAGAGTTTAGTTAGTCAGTGAAGTTTGTTCGCAGGGATTTAATTTGTTAAATCTACTTGTATATATGAAGAAGTGCAGGAGAATTTACTTGTTAAAATAAAAAGACAATAAAAATAATAATTTTCATTTGGTTGTCAGATCTGGAAAATAATAATGCAAATAAATAAACACTAAAAGAATGGAGATGAGAAATATAGCTTAGGGATGCTAGTATGCACTTATCCTTCTAATTCATATTCTTGTTATAAGGGTGGTTAAAGCTCTTGATAAATAGTCAGGATTCTATATTCCTCCTAACACCTTTTTGGGTGGAGTTAGGTGGTGACCTAACAATTACCGGGGGAATTGGGTAAGGGGAAACTGCGCAACGATCGATGCTTAAATCTCAAATCCTAATGACTATCTAGTTAGGCAAGCCCTTTTGGATCACTACTGCACACTAGATGCTTATGTGATGTTTCAATAATTTTAGACCTTTTCTGGGTGACCATCTAACTACTATTAATGGGGGTTGTCTATACGCATGCATTCGCAAGAACTATGGTCAATAAATCAAAGCACATAAAAAAAATATATGGTTAAGAAGCTAGAATCAATTAAAAAAGGTTTTCCCAAATAACATAAAATCAAATAAAGAATTAGAAATCAAAGATTATACATATACAAACCCAAGCTATGGGAAAATTAGGTCATATCTAAAGACGTAGAAATAAACTACGGATAAAAGTAATTAGAAACAAAGATAAGCTAAAGAATCTAATACAAATTACCCTAATGATAGAGAGATGATGGAGAAGTGGAGTTTTCTACTTTCCAACTTCTTGTCTTCCTCTCTACGGGTCTTGTTGCTTTTCTTGAATGAGTTAGGATTGATCTAAGGTTTAGAACTGAGTAAGCACATGTTTACAATGATTAAAGGTTGTATTTATAGGTTTTAAGAAGACCTGGGTCAAAATCTTGGAGTAGAAGGCAAGTAATTGGACTCCTTTTCCAATTCAAATTCGATTCTAAAATATAGGAGATAGGATAAATGCTGATATCTTGTTTTGGGCGTAACTCCTTCGTTGTTGGTCCGATTTTCACCTACTTTATATCGAAACGACCGACGAAAAATGATCTACACTTTTACTTTTGATTTCTCATCCAAAATCCCAGACCATATGAAGTTATCTTCACTTTAGTGGTCATAGCTGCAGAATTTCTACTTTATTTGGCAACTTTTCCTTTCCTATTTTATCTCTACTTCCTTTTGTCTCTTAATTCCTTCCATATCTTCTTTACTTATCTATTTAGATTTTATTTGGCATCTAACTAATTTCCATATATCTTTAAAGCTTCACATTAACACACAAATTAAACCAAATATGCTCTAAAAATAATAATTTATCAAATCGAGACAAGAAATAGGAATTTATCAAAATATGAATAAAAATCTATAATTAAATACTCAAATACACCTAAAATGATGTCTCCAACCTAGATTATTATATACAAATAGGGAGACATAAAGATGTTTATATTAGCTTGTTTGAGTCCACAACTCTAATCTTCTTGGAATTTAATGGCACCCCTAGGTATCTAACAGGAAAGGACCCCTAATTGATGTTCAACAGTCTAGTTATATCATCCTTCATTTGATCACTAGTATTTCCAAAATAGATCTCACTCTTTTTGTGATTGATCTTCATCCCAGAGAGTCTTGAGAAAATATTCAACCCTTCTCTTATAGCTTTTGCAGATTTTTCATCAGCCTTCATGAATAGTAGTAGGTCATCTGCAAACCCTATGTGGTTCATTTTTAACTGTTCACACTTGGGATGGTAAGAAAACCCTTCATTATCCCCCATCTTGTTGAATAATGTTGTGAATACCTACATACATAACACAAACAAATAAGGGGAGAGGGGATCCCCTTGTTTAAGGCCCCCTTCCTCTCAAAGTGACCCACCATATCACCATTTATACTTAAAGAATACCTAGGGTAGTCTCCCAAATATCAATCCATTTGATCATCTTCTCAGTGAATCTAAAACCTTTAAGGACATTGAACAGAAATTTCCAATTGATATTATCATAAGTCTTTTGGAGGTCTGCATTGATAGTGCACCTAGCATATATATATATACATATATATATATATATATATATATATATATATATATATATATATATATATATATATATATATATATATATATATATATATATATATATATATATATATATATATATATATTATTTTTATCATACCCACAAAATATGTCTTGAGCCACTATAATGTTATTTCCTATAAACATGTTACTAACAAATGCAATCTGGTTATTAGAGATAAGGGAGTGAAGTACCTTTTTTCTGTTTGAGATGATCCTAGAGATTGTCTTGTATGAAGTATTCACACATGATATGGGTCTGAACTGCCTCATATTTGATGGTGTTTGAACCTTGGGAATCTAAGCAATGTTGGTGGCATTTACATCTTTCAGTAATATATTACTCTCCATAGTTTCCTTTATTGCTGTACAGAAGTCCTCACCCACTATATCCCAACTTTGCTTGTAAAAACATGATCTTAGTCCATCAAGCCCAGGGAATTTTGCCTCATCTATAGAAAACAGAGCATATTTGACTTCTTGAGTACTAACAGCTTGGTTCAAAGCATTAATTTTCTCATCACCCAGTGTATTTATTTAAGATCTTACTTAGAGTGCTAATTGAACAAACTTCTTGATTTCTATCTTCAGTTCCTATAAGGTCAATGTAAAATTTAAGGGACTATTCAATCTGGCTAGTAGATGATAAATGTTCCCCTCATCATCAACCAATGTACTTATCTTGTTCCTCACTTGTCTAGCTTTGATCACCTAATAATAATATGCTGAGGAGCAGTCACTCTCCTTTACCCATGTTGGTCTAGCCTTTTGTTTCAACACTTCCCGTTCCTTCATCATGGCATCTTCTATTTCTTTATGTACTATATTTTCTTTAGCAATAATAAGCTCATTGCATGTGCCATTCATAATGCTATTTTGTAGCTTCTCAAGATTACTTATAATCAGTTATATATTGATATCCTCTTTTAAAATACTTAGTGTTGAAATTTTTTAGAGCTTTTTTTACTAGTCTTTGCTTAGAACACAATCTATACACGTTAGGAACCTCAATCTCAGTTTGTTAAGCCTGTCTCACTACATCATGAAATCTGTCATGTATGTGTCCATACATTAAAAAACTTGAAAGAACAAGGTCCTCTTCTTTCTTGAGCTCCAATTGTAAGTAGTATTGCACGGTGGTCATAAATTGAAGTTGCAAGACACAAAGCATTTGAATGTAGCTGATCAAACCATCTCACATTAATCAATAATTTGTCTACCCTATTGTTGGAGTTATTGAATAAAAGATGTTTTATTTTATTAATTCTTTCATGCTCTTGGGAGAAATGGAAAAGACTATTCATGGAATAATAGTCCCACATTAAATTTGAGAACAAAATGGTTGAAATTACTAAGTTAAAGAGTTTTATTTTATTAATTCTTTCTTTCTCTTAAAAGAAGTGGGAAAACCTTTTATGTGTTAAAAAGTCCCACCTAGAAAATGGAGAAGAAAATAAAAGACAAACCGACCAAGAATTGATGGATCATTGACTCGGAATTAATTTGGAATTTTCCATCATCAAGACCTATTTAATTCGGCTGTTACGGTGGTTACAAGATCTTGGTCAAGAAAAATGTCAACATTAATGAGACTTTATCACCGACCATTAATGTGCATTAACGAGCATTTATTTGACGGTTTTTTGGTTTGTTCCTTCTCCTATAAATAGTGACTTTGTAACTTACATTTTCTAGAGAGAAATAAAATTGTTCTAGGGAGAAAGAATATTATTATAGAGAAATATAAAATTATTCCAGCGAGAAAGAATATTATTTTAGAGAGAAAGAAAATTATTCTAAAGAGAAAGAAAATTATTCTAGAGAGAATAAAAAATTATTATAGAGAGAATAAAAAACTATTCTAGGAAGAATAGAGAACTAAGAAATTCAAAAAAATGAAACACTCTTTTCTCAATGATTAGTCAAATCATTTTTTACATAGAGATTAGAGTAAAAGATGGATACGACTGTTGGACATACCGGTACTCCCGGAGTATCTTTTTTAGCTCGGCATGTTTTTGCGTATTCGTATGTAGAATATTTTTCGAATATTTTCATGTAAGTTCGTTTCCTATTTCTTGTAATAGTTGTTGTATTACAGTTTTTGGGATACCTTTGTATTCCGATTTTCCATTGTATTGTAATAGTTGTAGTATACATTCTTTCAGAATATTTTTATATGAAATCATTTTTACTTTACCAGTGATATTGTTAGTTTTTACCAAAAATTTAAATTGTTTTAATATTAATGGCTGTAAAATAGTTTTTCTATTTCGGCGTTTGCTTATCCTTGAACATCCCGACGTGATTATGTTGGATCCTTTCAATGGTTCCAACTACAAACGTTTGGCACAAAAGCCACTGATATGCCTTGAACCATATGAACTAGATCTTGTTGTTCTCGAGGTACTCTCCGCCATTAAGGGCAACGTGGAAATTAACAAAGAGCACTATGCTAGGATCCTAGCTCTTGATGATGGGTCTAAGAAAGCTAACTCAGTGGTTCGAGGATGGATCTTGGACAATGTGACGGACCTCACCTTTTATTTGTATGCCGTTGAGAAGTCAACAAAGACTATCTGTGAAACGGTTTAGAAAAGTTACGGATGTGATGATTCAGATGGGAAAAATTTTTTCACCAGAAAATAACCCAACAAGATCCAATTAGTCCCATACTAGTAGAAAAGTGAATCCACTCAAGGATAACTCCTTACATTTCCACGTTTATATAAGTTTAAGGATTACTTTGACCCCTTAAATTACCACTATTTAACTCTTATTGAACTAAATATCATTCACAAACATGAATATATATCAATTGGATAGTGAATTAATGTGTGAATGAAGATCTATGTGAAAAGATTTATATGGTGCAACATGAAGGGTTGGTTGTTTTGAATTAAGGGGATAAAGTATAAAAACTAAGGAAACTGTTTTGTGTTTTTAAACGGTCACATTGCTAATGAAATAATACCGTAATAAAAGATAGATCGGGTTGTGTTACACTTTTGTCAATAGGTGTATGACATGATTTTTTGGTTCTCTATTTCATGTGACTTACTGTTCAATCTTCTATTTGTGAATAAAAGAGGTTGGGGAGCGGATCCTAAGGATAAAATTCATTTAGGTAAATAATAGAATTTACCTTAGTTAGTCTCACTTTGTTGGAAAGGTTTGATTCCATTGATATAATGTCTGGTAAAATTCCTTATAAGACTAGTATTCATGAATAAGAGAATTGTAGGGGGATGGGGTGTACCTCTTAATGAATATGCAATAATTATAAGTATTAATGATGTTATTAATGAACTATACTCAACTTGGTATTTTTTATATTGTAAAGAGACTCAAGTGGTGAACATTAGGTTATTCATTGTCATTTAATAAAGTACGAGAGAGGTATTATTGATCTATATATGAGTTTTAAAATGAATCATGTAGTTCTTGGAGGATTTTTTTGCTACGCAAACTGGGTTCCATATAAATGAGGAAATAAATGGTTGATTTGTTTACTAATAGACTTAACGGGGAGAGTAATCCCAGAAACGTTGAGTGATAGAATTAGAACCCATTAGTGAGGAACCTATGACTAATAAGTCTATATGATGCACTAACTTCCTATCCATATAGTGTAAATTGTGCATACATGAGCAAATTAAAACTTAATTAATTCATAGCCATGCGTGGTGGTTCTATTGAGACGGACTTGATGAATTCACCGTTGAGGTTGTCACATAATGCTAAAAATTAATGAATTCATTTCCATGCGTGGTGGTCCTATTGAGACGGACTTGATGAATTCGCCGTTGAGGTTGTTGTATAATGCTCAAATTAATGAATTCATAGCCATGTGAGGTGGTCCTATTGAGATGGACTCGATGAATTCACTGTTGAAATTGTTGTATATTTCTCATACCTAGTGAATTCATAGCCATGTGTGGTGGTCCTATTGAGACAGACTTGATGAATTCACCGTTGAGGTTGTTGTATATTGATCATAATATGCCTTCAAGGAGACGTCCTTGATGTTCCTAAGGGATGAGTTTTAGACTCACCACAAATTCATATCCCGTAAGGGTGGTCCGAAAGAGAAAGGACTTGATAAATTCGCGAGACACATGACGAGGTTGAGCTTTATTGATCTTAATGATCTTAAAATTTGAGAGAGGTTGGCTAATGTGGCTAGATGCTCGTGGAGATCACCTATGTGTAAGGAGAGGGTGATGTTCGAGGAATTTGTAACTATCAGCCAGGTAGAGTATGTGTTGTGAGGGTCTCGATCCAAAACCGTCAAGTTCAAGAATACCTTCACGTGATAGGAATTTGGTGGTTGCCTCACTTCACTACATGTCAATTCAAATAGATAGATATTGTCACTTAAGTGTAATTCACTCAAATGTTGGTATTTATGGAAACTGTTCAACTTCTCTCCCAAAGAACATGAGCAGGGGATTATTGAAATTATTGAATAAAAGATGATTTATTTTATTGATTCTTTCATACTTTTGGGAGAAGTGGAAAAAATTATTCGTGTAATAATAGTTCCACATTAAATTTAAGATAGAAATGGTTAGAATTATTAAATTAAAGAGTTTTGTTTTATTAATTCTTTCTTTCTCTTGAGAGAAGTGAGAAAACTTGTTATGTGTTAAAAAGTTCCACCTAGAAAATAAAGAAGAAAATAAAAAACAAACCGACTAAGAATTGATGGCTCATTGACTCAGAATTAATTTAAAATATTTCATCATCAAAAGCTATTTAATTCGGATGTAACGGTGGTTACAAGTGCTTGATCAAGAAAAACATCAACATTAATGAGTCTTTATCACCGACCATTAATGTGCATTAACGAGCATTTATGTGACAGTTTTTTTGTTTGTTCCTTCTCCTAAATATAGGATTTTGTCACTTACATTTTCTAAAGAGATAAAATTATTTTAGGGAGAAAGAATATTATTTTAGAGAGAAAAAAGTTATTCTAGAGAGAAAAAATTATTCTAAAAAGAATAAAAAAATTATTTCAAAAAGAATGAAAAACTATTCTAGAGAAAATAGAGAACTAAAAAATTCAGAAAATGAAATACTGTTTTCTCAATGATTAGTCAAATCATTTTTGACATATAGATTAGAGTAAAAGAAGAATACGATTGTTGGAGATATCGGTACTTTCAGAATATCTTTTTTAACGTTGTACGTTTCTGTGTATTCGTATCTAGAATATTTTTTGAATATTTTCATATAATTTTTTTCCATTTTTTGTAATAGTTGTTGTATTACGATTTTTGAGATACCTTTATATTTCGATTTTTCATTGTATTGTAATAGTTGAAATATTACATTCTTTCGAAATATTTTTATATAAAATTAATTTTCAATTTACCAACGATATTGTTAGTTTTTAGTATTACTAGCCCTAAACTGAGTCAAACTTTTGTTAGTCCATGTGTAAAAATTACCAGAATTGTTGTCTAACCCTTTTGTTTCTATTAGCTCCTTCAAAGTCTTGTTGATATGATTTTTAATACAGATAAAATTAAATTGTTCAAAAAGTTTAGCAATAAATTGTGGTTCAGAAATGATTTTATATTTTGTGTTTGTTTATAGTGTGATAACAAGGCCACCTCTTTAGCAAGAGGGTGACTTGTAGAATAGAAATTCAGGGTGATGTAAAGTGTTTGAAAAAGCCGAAAAGGAAAAAACAGGGGAGTAGAGAAGTGGCTGAAAAAAGGATTGAAATTTGGAAAGAAAGAGAAGAGAATAGAAGCTGACCAAGAAAAACTAAGATAGAGAGGTGATTTTGTGTGGGTTGTATTTTAGTAAGAGGCGGAAATGGAAGAAGATTAAAGAAATGTTTCAGAAAAAGCCAATGAAGAAGAAGAGGAGAGAAAGAGAGAGAATTTTAGGGAAAGAATTTCATACCTTAGTACCCAATTGTTTGCGCTTTATTTTATATGGAATGAATTAAAAGGTTATACAATTCAAGAAGAAACATGAATAATAATGGGTTCGTATTTTATAAATCAAAAGGAATGAATTAATTAGATATACAATTCAAGAAGAAACATGAAAATAAGGATGAACAAACCAAAAAGCTTAAGGAGAGCAATCATGACATATGAGATTTGATTCTCAAAGACCCAGTTTAAAGATGGCACCTGTCCCTGGAAGCCATTGATCTCCATTAATGAAGTCCTTAACTGTGAACTTAGTAGCATCTTTAGCGAGAATGTTAAGCTTGAGCCCTTTCCATTTAACCCTGGATTTTGTTGCAGCTCCGGGACCAGTGTTTTGAAATTCCGAGTAGAATATAGTAGCTGGTGGTGTGACACCTGCTGTCCAAGGTAACCATCCCTGAGGATCAATTATACCACCAAGATTACTCCGCATGAAAATGGTTGTTGAGTAATCCTTCCATGGTCTACCCAAGTAAGTCTTTGCACCATTTAGGTTTTCAAATGCGGAAATAGTGCAATCCTGTATTGAAATACCTGTGTTCTGATTAGGGTCTTTTTTCCCTTGAGCTGTGATGATATTCTTTTGGCCAGAGTCTGGTTTCTTAACTTGTATAGCTGTGTTTTGAAATACAACAGCTGAATTTCCAAAAATGAAATCTACTGTACCACGGATTTGACAGTCACGGTAAAATTGACGATTTGAATGAGTATATAGAGTGTCTTGGTAAGCATCAATCCGACATCTATAAAAAACTGAGAAATCTGCTGTAGACATTAATGCTACTGCTTGATGCTTTGATGCACCTGCAGTGTTGCGAAATGTCATATCTCGTGCTATAAATCCCTTTCCCATTACAGCTGCACATTAACAAATTTAACAATTTAATAGTCTAGTCTAGTTTTATTTAGTTTCACTACAAGAAATAGTAGCATTAGTGACGAAGCTATTGTGGTAACAACTAAAATGACCTCTAATGATATTTTTAAAAACCAAAATGGCCTCTAATTATATTTTTAGCGGTAATATTTGCCGCTAAAGATAAAGTTGATAGGGGGCAAAAACAAATAATTTGCTACTAAAGGTACCTTTAGCGAGAAACTTATAGAGGCGACAAATAACGACTATTAGCGGCAAAATTAAGATTTTTAGTATTAATTTGCCGCTAAAGATACTATATCTTGTAGTGTTTATTCATTTGAGAGAGAATATTAGAAAGTTACCAAAAGTTGCGGAATCGAAAGTGGGTGTTCCGTCGACAAAATTGAGTTTACCGGTTACAATAGTAGCATCCATACCATCGCCGAACATCATAATATTCCATTTATTTTTATCGATCTTAACGATTTCATCGTATACACCTTTTTTAACGTATATCACGATTCTCTTCGCACTCTTCTGTGGCACAGCCTTGATTGCATCACCGATTTTCTTAAACTTTCCAGATCCATCTTGTGCCACAACAAAATCAGCTTTAAGAGGTGTTGTCTGAAGAAGCTTCCTATCCTTTGATGTCATCCAGTGTGGGACTCGATCATCGGTGCTCATCAAACGCCTTCCCTTGAGAAAACTCAACGATGTTACAGTTTGTTCGATTGAGCTTATGATGGCTAAACTGTTGCTGGTATATTTTGTGGAGTTGTTGAGTTTATGAGACATGATTTTGCTTGTTGGAGAAGATGTATTGAAACCATGTATGCATGTTTCTTGATACGTTCCGGCAGCACTAAGCCAAGTTTTAAGATCATCAAACACGTTAAACAATGATTTATCATCAATGGATAAGGAATCATTGAGGTGATCAATTGCGAGTGATACAAGTTCTTGGCAACTTTCAAGCGCTTTAATATCCATTGCATCATTCGTTTTACTAGTAATATTAACTGTTGAGAGCTCTTTGATAGCTACTTGAACAGATAACTTGTATATGTCTTGAGGTGTAAAGTTTCCGGATTTGATAAGAGGAGAAAGACTAGTGAAACATGAATTAGGGTACAATGTTGCACCACAAACCGCTTGAATAGACGATGAGACAGAATCGGGTTGGTTTTTGGATTTGGATTTGGTGTCTTTACTATTGCAAACACCCAAGACAGCACCAACTATAACACCAACAAGAACTATACAAGAAACAGAGATTATGATGATTCTTTTTCTCGTCTTTGCACGAGCAATTAGCCTCTCTTGATCGGCTTCGCTAATTCTTCCATAAGACTTTACAGATGCCATTCTTGTATATAGATGGTTTCAGAAGGCACTGCACAAACAATTGCATATTCAGGTTGATTATAAAGAGAAGCAAGGCCTGTTCATGGCCTGGTCCAATTTCCAAGCTGCCAGGGAGTAAAGAACAAGTACGTGCAGGCATGAACTCACCTATCATTATACCTTCTCTCCAACTATCATTATTTAATTTCATAAATAAATTTAAAAATTAATTAAAATCATTTTTGGTAGAGAAAAAGTCAGTCTAGGAGAAGTATTAAGACAGACTAACAACAAAATCTTATTTTCCCGGGGTAAGTCTTATCTGAGTGGAATTTGGTTCAAGCTGAACATTATAGTAGACGTGCTTTGCATTAGTGTAATTTGAATTAATTGTCTACTTGTATAACATTTGAAACATGTAGTAACGTAACCTCAATTCAACCTTGTAAAAGAATTGTCGAGTAAAAACAAAATATTAGATCCTAGGAATCACCCTATAAAAACAATTCTTGATTCAATCTTGCAAATGGGTTTTTGAATAAAAATAAAGGGTTTGATCTTAGAGACCACTCCAAAAAGATAAACCTCGATTCAACCCTGCTAAGGATTAAATCCTAGGGATCACTCTATAATGATAAACCTCGATTCAACCCTACAAAGAAGTCATCGAGTTAAAACAAAGGGTTAGACCCTAAAGATCACCATATACATATAAACCTCGATTCAACCCTTTAAAGGGGTTGTCAAGTAAAAACAAAGGTTTAGATCTTAGGGATCACCCTACAAAGATTAACCTCGATTCAACCTTGTAAAGGAGTTGTCCAGTATTATCAAACGGTTAGATCCTAGGGATCACCCTATAAATATAAATCTCGTTTCTACGCTACAAAGGGGGTGTCAAGTAAAAACAAAATGTTAGATCCTAGGGATCACCCTAGAAAGATAAATTTAGATTCAACCCTTCAAAGGGGTTGTCGAGTAAAAATTATGGGTTAGATCCTAGGGACCACCCTATAAAGATAAACCTCGATTCGACCCTAAAAAAAGGTTATCGAGTAAAAACAAAGGTTTGATTCACTCGATCACCTTATAATGATAAACCCCGAATCAACCCTACAAAGGCGTTGTCGAGTAAAAAAAAAGGATTAGATCCTAGAATCACCCTATAAAGATAAATTTCGATTCAATTCTGCAAATATGGGATGTCGAGTAAAAAAAAAGGTTAGATCCTTGGGAATAATAATAAATTAAAACATCGATTCAACCCTGCAAATGAGTTGTTAAGTAAAAACAAAGGGTTAGATCATATGGATCACCTTATAAAAACAAATCTCGATTGAACCTTGCAAAGAGGATTTCAACTAAAAACAAAAGGGTTAGATCCTACGGATCACCCTATAAATATAAACCACGATTCAACCTTGCAGAAGGGTCATCGAGTAGAAAGAAAGGGCTATCCTAGAATCACCCTATAACAAATCTCGATTCCATAATGGGTTGTTGAGTAAAAAAAAGGTTAGATCTTGAGGATCATCCTATAAAGATATACTTCGATTCAACCTTGCAAAGGGTTCTCAAGTAAAAACAAAGGATTAAATCCTACTAATCACCTTATAGAGATAAACCTTGATTTAACCCTGCAAATAGGCTATTAAGTAAAAACATAGGGTTAGATCCAAGGGATGAACTTATACAAATAAAGCTAGATTTAACCTTACAAAGGGGTTGTCGAGAAAACACAAAGAGGTATATCCTAGGGAGCACCCTATAAAAATAAACCTCAATTCAACCATGCAAAGGGGTTGTCGAGTAAAAAGAATAGTTAGATATTAGCGACCACCTTATAAAGATTAACGTCGATTCAACCTGCAAAAGGGTTGTCGAGGAAAAAAAACAGGTTAGATCCTAGGGACCACCCTATAAAGATAAACCTCGATTAAACCTTGTAAATGGGTTGTCAATTAAAAACAAAGTTTTAGATCATAGAGATCACCCTATTATGATAAACGTCGATTTAACCATGCAAAAGAGTTATCGAGAAAAAAAAGGGTTAGATACTAGATTCATCCTATAAAGATGAACCTTGATTCAACCCTGCATGTGGACCGTCGAGTAAAGATAAAGGGCTAGATCTTGTGGATCATCCTATAAAGATAAACTTTGATTCAACACTGCAAAGGGGTTATTTAGTAAAACTAACGGGTTTGATTATAGGGATCACCTGGTGGGTCCTGGCATGTTATGAAATTAAGAATTGAAAATAAAGGAATCACAATACCGCAAGTGCACGGTTGTCCAAGTAATATCTGATAAATCGGGTTTCGTTCTCAGGGACGGATTAGACATAACTCAGGTATTAATCGGATAGTAAGAGTAATTGCTTGACAGAAAAAAAAAATAGAGATTATTGTTTTGTTTTTGAATAAAAGATGAAATAAATTAAATTACTAAAATAAACTAAAGCAAATAAATAAGATTTAACTTAATAAGAGAAAGAGTACTAGATCCTCGCCAGGGTTTCACCTAACCTATCTAATTAATGCTTCTGTTTAAGGGCTAAACTGATATTATTGTGCTAGTCGGGAATCTAATATCTCCTAACCCCGTCAGGGTGGACTTAGGAGCTATCCTACGGTATTACAAACCATGTCAGGGTGATTATAAGCTACTTTCAGATGAATAATATTTACCTCATTGGCTACATGGTTAGTTAAGCCCACCAGGGTCAATAACGAATATTACGCGTCTATTATCTAGGTCTGTAATTAAACCCCCCGTCAAGGTGATCACTTTGCCACTTAAGTGAATAACTTAATTACTATGAGCTAAGTTTGATTCATGACTTCACAATTAGTGATTAAAGCAAAATAATAGTCAACACTAAATACCTAGTCTAATTTAGACCATTAAATCCCAAATTCAGAAAACATAAATTAAATAGAATTGGGTTCAATCCATAAAGCGATTCTCAAGTACGAAATAAATTAGTTCATGATGGAATTAAAAACTGAAATTAAATAAAAGAAATACATAATTCTCAATACAAAAAAGAAATAGGATAACCTGATGGTTGGGTTGGCTGTTGTTGGAAGAACAGAATTCCTCCAGCGCTAGCTTCTCCACTGCCTTCTGGCTTTGACTTGAAAATATGAAGCCTTTGATATAATTCTATGAAGTGTGTGTAAAAAGGAGGCTAAAGGGTCTATTTATGCTTGTAAAAACGTTTTTTCGACCAAAAAAAAAATACCTGTAAAAACGTTTTAGGGCTTAGGTTAAGAGGATTAGGTCAAATTATAAAAAGCCCAAGCCCATCTTCTCTTTTAATTCCCGTAACTGGTGTGCAACCCTTAGTAAAACGGCTATAACTTTTGCATAACAACTCCAAATGGGCTGATTCAACTTGGAGAATCTTCCTAACTCAATAGGCAATCAAACCATATTTCACGGCCCAAGGCTAAATCCGCTCCTATGTAGCCCAAAAAACAGCAATCTTTAACAGCCTTTCATTTATGCAACTTCTTTAATTAAGTTCTTGGAAATTCTTTTCTTTCCTTCAGCTCCTCCGCTCGATCTAAGAATTTAATTCTCACTTCTCATCCTTGTAGTGGTTTCTTCATGAATTCATAAACCTACTAACTTTGCACTAAAACAAACAAATTAACGCACAAAAGTTCTAAAAATGCAAATAGTCTAAATCCAAGGGAAGAAAGTGCAATGTGACTAAATAAGCATAAAAGTCTATCAAATAAGTCAAATATTCACCTAAAAGGATGTCTACTAAGGGCTAATATTTAGAACAAATAGGGAGACATCAAGACCCCAAACTCAAAACTTTGTCTTCTCGACAAAGTAAAATAAAGACAAAGGCCTTTTAGGTGAATGCATAAGGTAGAATCTAGTAAATATTCCCAAAGCACAACTTAAAACAAATCTCATATAGTATGATTGATGTCTCCCTTTCTGGTCTAAATATAAGCCCTTAGGAGACATCATTTTGGGTTGAAAATGGTCTTTTCATATTGACTTTAGTGCTTAAATTGCAATATTACACTTTCTCCCCTTGGAATTAGACTATTTGCATTTATAGAGCTTTTGTGCGTTAATTTACTTATTTTTAGTGCAAAGTTAGTAGGTTTATGAATTTCATGAAAAACAAATCCAAGGAGGAGAAGTGAGAATTAAAGTCTTAGAATATTTCTAGTGTGCTTAGTCGAGTATCCTGAATTTAAATTACACTTTCTTATTTCTAGTCTTGATTTAATGATTTATTATTTTTAAAGCATATGCGGTTTAATTATTTATTTAATGTGAAGCTTTAGAGATAATATGGAAATAAATTAGATGCTAAATCAATTCTAAGGAGATAAGGAAAGAAGATCTTGAAGAAATCTGGAGATAGAAAGAAGTAGAGTTCAACTAGGAAAAGGAAAAAGCTGCCTTATGAATCTGAAATTCCAGCCACGTTTTAAAGATTAAATCATAACTAAAGATTGGCAAGGATTCTGGACGAATGATCTGAACCAATAGAAAGCTCTTTCCAAGACAAGCAGTTTAATATATTGGAACTTCTCAAACGGATAAGTATTGAAAAAGATATGACCAAATCAAATCAGCAGCAGAATCTTACCTTTCCTAGAATTTAGGGCTACGAATTAAAGAGTCCTTGACTTGTCTTCCACTCCAAGTAATTCGACCTAACACCTATAAATACCAACTCTAAACCTTATAAAATCATCCCTTGGCTGCATAAGCTTAATATACACAAATAAATCATCATAGGAGCAATCAAGAGGATCTAGAGGAGGAAGAAGCAAGAGCTAGAGATCAACTATATCAATTCAACACTTCTCCATCTCTATTCTTTGGGTAATTTAGTATTAGATCTATTTTGTCTATGAGGTATTTCTAAGCTATTTATTCAAGAATTTTATTTATGCATAATTTCTCTTTAGGATTGTAATTATATGAACCTTTGATTATTGTTTTTCTGTTTTACTTTGAATCTGGGATTTGAATTGGTACTTAATTTCCATTGACTATTATTTTGTTTTAATCACTAATTTTGAAGTCATGAATCAAACTTAGCTCATAGTAATTAGGCTATTCCATATGGTGGCGTATGGATCACCTTGACGGGGGGTTTAATTACAGACTTAGATAATAGACGCGTGGTATCCGTTATTTGACCCTGACGGGCTTGACTAACCACGTAGCCAATGAGGTAAAATAGTATTCATCTGAAAGTAGCTTATAATCGTCTGACGGGGTTTGTAATACCGTAGGATAGCTTCTAGGTCCACCCTGACGGGATCTAGGAGATAGTAGATTCCCGACTATTGCGAAATTTCCCATTCACCCTTATTCTTAGTAATCATAAATTCAATAGGATAGATTCATACTTGCATATCCTTATCTTTCTTGCATAATTATTAATTGTTTATTAATTGTTTATTTTATTTTTTATTTTATTATTTAGTTAATTAGAAAACAAACTCCTTTATTATTTATCTTTAACAATTAAAACTACCGATACTGATATTGAACGCAAATTTAGAATAACTTCTTAAATCCCTGTGGAGACGATAATCCCGTATTTACTTATCTATTACTTGGTACGACCCGTACACTTGCGGTCTGTGGATCCTTTATTCCTTTGCTTTTATTTAATTATTCTATAACACACAAGGACCCACCAATGATCTAGGAATTAATATACACATACACATATCATTCAAAATCAAACACAAAATAATATCAATCCAAAATCAACTTCACAATGATAGAAGGTTACGCTTGTCACTTATCTCAAGATGGTGGCTATAGGGTGTTCCTCGATCCTTACTTGCTTTGAGCGCTCCACTTAGCATACTCCCTATTAGCTGAATCACAGACTTACTATGTATCTAGGAATCACGAGGTTTTTACGGTTTTCATATAGGCTTAGGGACGGTATGGTATGTATATTTGGTAAATTTGAAGTGAGCTTTTGGCTCTCTCCTCACCTACCATCAACAAACTGTCCAAGAGCTTGAGTTTACACTCGAACATGTTCTCACTCAACCCATTTGATGCGCTAATTTAGCGTCCCCAGATTAACCCATAAGAACTAAAGATGATTCACATAAAAATTTCCTTTTTTCCGGTCCAAATATATATATATACACATATATATATATATATATATATATATATATATATATATATATATATTCTTTTCATATGAAAGTTTCTTTTATTTTGCATAGCTATGACTTTCTTTTTGATGTTGAGATACCATGCTATTTTTTTTCATAAATTTTTTTCTTTTCATAACTTTTCATTTTTTTTTTCATTTACTCTTACCCCGGCAAAGGGTTACAATATAATAAACCTGTGAATCATCATCAAAATATAAAATAGAGCACAATTGATAAGCTAAAAAATCCCAACCCAATGTAAATTCCCAGAATAGTGGACCCACCACCCCAAACTCAAGCTCAAGACAGGAAGTCTCAGGATCGTAATTCAAGTGCAAGTCATATGGAAATGCCTAATAAACTAAAAGGATATTGGCTTATAATGTGGCGACAAAAGAAAGGCTTAAAGGCTAAAAATTTGGCTAAGATGGATATAATTAATTCAGTGATAGAAGGCCAAAAAGGATTCAAAGGGCTAACAAAGAACTGCCTATATCATTTTCCTATTTACACAGCTTGCCTCTAGTTCATACCTAAGTGGGTTCTCTACTCATTCAGATCTCACGTTCTACAAACCACTCATTTTCCTTAAGTACAAGTTTACTTCTTTTCCATTGTTCATTAATTCTTCCTATCAATTACCTCATGGTTGTATGCAATCTAAGTGCGTTTAACACTAACTTCTAAAGTAAACTATTTTCTATCATAAATTCATAAAAAGCATGCTTGATAGGGGCATTTAAAATACTCTATAGTCAACGCAACCCTTAGATTAATTTTATTGAAACCATGTAAAACACAAAAAATTGGGATGAGGCAACAAACCCCACCCAAAACTCAAAAGTGAGTCGTGTCCCCACGACTCGAAAAAGACTCAATAAAGAAAATAAACAAATAAAACAAATCAGAAAAGGATAGGAAAACGTATCTGAACCAGCACGAAGCTGGTTTCCATGGTTGCGTGTAGGTTGAGCTCCTCGTGTTGCGTAGGTGGCATGTTGAACATTGCTCACTCCACGTAATATGTTCTGCATGAGCTCCAACTCTTTTGTGACTTTTCCTATGGTTGTCAACACCTCTTCATGATTATCCTCCAAATTTTTTATTCTTTCAACTACATATTTCAACACCAAAAGTAATAAGAGGTTCTCCAACTTCTTCTTCCTCTCCATAATATTCTTGACCTCCCAATCTGCGTCATCTCAATGAACCCCAAACTCAAAACTTCAAATAATCAAAAACTAGAGAAGAGTTTTGAAATTTGATGTTTTGAGGATTTAGAATGAAGGATTAACGTGTTATATGAGATGGGTAATGATTATGTAGTGGATTGGGGAAGGTTTAATGAATAGGATTGAAGCTTTGATGAAGAGGCTTAAGGTTAAAGGAAAAGATTTCTTGATGTCTTTGAGGGATTGTGGTGTTGGATGTGCGTTTGGAATGGGATAGGAGGAAAGATTTAATGTTCTTGGGTGTTGTAGTGGTGTTGTGCAGGTATATAAAGGGTTAGGGTCTGAAAAATTCATATTGGAGAGGATAAGTTACTTTTTGATAAGGTAAGAATTGGATATGGTAACAATTCTTCACAAACCGCCAGCGGACTGGCATTCCGGCGGATTCGCCGGCTTACCGGTGCTGGAGATTCTCGTTTTGTTCTTCTTCGTTTTGTTCTTCTCGTCAATAAACCCTAATCGAAAAACCGAGTCCTTGTGTTTTTGGGCGCTGGTATACCGGTGATATCAGAGGCATACCGGTGCGCTGCTTTTCGAAAAATCTTGCTTCGTCAAAATACTCGAGTCATGAAACCCGATGGCTTGTGTTTTTCCTCTGGTCGGCATACCGGTTACCTGGGCGGCATACCGGTGCGCTCGGTTTTTCTTGGATACGCTCTTGGCAAAATACCCGAATCTACCAACCGGAGGGCTCGTGTTTCCCCACCGGTATACCGGTGGCTTGACTGGCCTACCAGTCAGTGGTCCAGATTTTTCCCATTTTTCGTTCCTTAGCACCCCCAAACGCAATTTCTGCACCATTAACACACTACCTTTCTCCTTTATTTTAAAAGTAGTCACTAAGACTCGATAATTACTTATAATTATAGACTAGGAATTGAAAAACAGAAAGCAATAAACTAATATACAATTGAAATGGATTTTGTTCAACGTTGTTAAACTCGACAGTTCACCACTCGCATCTATTCAACTTCAAGGAGGTACATGACCTCCCCAGGATGTGGATCCACCATGATATTAGTATCCTCGCCTCCATGATAAATTTTCAGTCGATGACCATTCACCATAAAGGTGCGATGTTCATTTGGGTGCTCAATCTCTATAGTTCCATGAGGCGTAACTTTGATCACAATGTAAGGACCAGACAACTTCGATCTCAACTTACCCGAATAATTACTGAACTTAGAGTTGTATTTCAGGACCCTCTGTCCAACTTCAAACTTCTTTGCACGAATGTGATTATCATGCCACCTCTTTGTATTTTCTTTGTATATTTAGCGTTTTCATAGGCATGTAATCGAAACTCATCAAGTTCATTCAACTTCATCATACGATTCTCACCGGCCAAAGTAGGATCTAAATTCAACTGCGCTATAGCCCAATATGCACCTAATTCAAGTTCATGAGGTAAGTGACAAGCCTTACCAAAAAACATACGATACGGAGATGCACCAATTGGAATTTTGGACGTAGTACGATATCTCACAAAGCATCATCTAATTTCATAGACCAATCTTTTCGTGTGGGTCCAACAGTCTTTTCCAGAATAGATTTGACCTCTCGATTAGAGACCTCAGCTTGACCATTTGCTTGTGGATGATACGCGGTAGATACACGATGTCTCACACCATATTTCTCTATAACTGTCTTCAGATATTTGTTCAGAAAGCGTGTACCTCCATCACTATAATAACTCTAGGTGTACCAGGTCTAGTGAAGATGTGCGATTTTAAGAATTTAATCACTACTCGTGAATCATTAGTTGGTAGAGCTACAGCCTCTACCCATTTGGACACATAATCAAGAACTAATAGGATGTATTGATATCTATTAGATGGTATGAAGGGACCCATGAAATCAATACCCCATACATCAAATATCTCAACTTCAAGAATATTATTACGTGGCATCTCATCCCTTTTGGATATATTTCCAGTAAACTGGCATCTATGACATTCTGAACATATTCATGACAATCCTTATGTAAAGTAGGCCAATAAAAACTGGATTGTAGTACCTTAGCAGCTGTGCGATCACCTTTGAAGTGTCCTCCGTATGGTGAATCATGACAGCTTGCAACCACTGACCAAACATCTTTCTCAGGTATGCATTTTCTTACCATCTGATCACTACACACTTTGTAAAGGAAGGGATCCTCCCAAAAGAACTGTTTAGCACGATGACTTAATCTCTTCTTATCTTGTGATCTAGCTCCTTCAGGAAAGTTACCACTCACAATAAGATTCGCAATGTCTGTATACCAAGGAGTACCATCAACTTCTGGAACCAACTCATGATCACTATTAAACTCTGAACCTTCATGACGTGATAAATGATATGTAACCTGATTATCAAAACCCTTTCGATCTCGAATTTATAAGTCAAAATCTTGTAACAATAAAACCAATCTGATTAAGCTCGGCTTAGCATCTTTCTTTTCCATAAGGTATTTAATAGCAGAATGATCGGTAAACACAAGAACTTTCGCCCCAAGTAGATAGGAACGAAATTTGTCGAATGCATACACTACAGCTAGTAGCTCCTTCTCAGTTACAGTATAATTTATTTGAGCACTTGTGAAGACCTTACTAGCATAATAGATGGAATGAAATACCTTATCTTTTCTCTGACCCAGAACAACACCCATAGCAAGATCACTAGCATCACACATAACTTCAAACAAAATCTTCTAATCAGGAGGTAATACAATAGTAGCAGAAATAAGTTTCTCCTTAATCTCTTGAAATGCCACCTTGCTAGCTTCATCAAAAAGGAATTCGGCGTCCTTTTCAAGTAAGTTACACAATGGCTTAGTGATCTTAGAGAAGTCCTTGATGAAACGTCGGTAAAAACTAGCATGACCCAAAAAGCTTCTTACCCCTTTAACAGAAATCGGAGGGGGGGGGGAGTTTTAATTACCTCAATCTTAGCGTGATCAACTTTCAAACCCGAACTCGAAACCTTGTGTCCAAACACTATACCTTCACGAACCATACAGTGACATTTTTCCCAGTTCAAAACCAAATCTGTTTCCTTGCTTCTAATCAATACCTTCTCCAAGTTCTGTAAAAACTCATCAAAGTTATCACCGAATACAGAAAAGTCATCCATTAATACCTCAAGGAAATCATCGATCATGTCCCAGAAAATCGCCATCATACATCTCTGAAAAGTAGCAGGTGCATTACGTAATACGAATGGCATCCTTCGAAAGGCAAAGGTACCAAAAGGACATGTAAAGGTGGTTTTGTGTTGGTCTTTCGGATCTACATATATCTGATTGTATCCTGAATACCCATCCAAAAAGCAATAATATTCTCTTCCAGCTAATTTGTCTAACATCTGATCTATAAACGGAAGAGGGAAGTGATCTTTTCTCATGGCCTTGTTCAACTTATGATAATCCATACACACTCTCCAACCAACAATGGTTCTGGAGGGTATGGCTTCATTCTGTTCATTCAAGATGGTAGTGATACCACCCTCCTTTGGCATGCATTGAACTGGACTCACCCATTCGCTACTAGCTATGGGATAAATGATTCTCGTGTCTAGCAACTTGATAACCTCTTTCTTCACAACTTCCTTCATAGCTGGCATCAATCTTCTTTTCCCTTCAACTGAATGCGCACTTTCATTGTGCAAAATGATTTTGTGTTGACAATAGGAAGGACTAAAACCTTTGATGTCAGCAATAGTCCAACCAATCGCATCTTTGTTAGCTCTTAGTGTACGCAACAATTTATCTTCTTGAAGACCTGTTAAAGTAGCTGAAACAATAACAGGTAGAGTATTGTTAGTACCTAAATACACATACCTTAAGTGTGTTAGAAGTGGATTTTCTTCTAATTTCGGGGGAGATTCAATAGATGGTTTCTTTGTAGGCACTATCTCACCTGGTTCTCTGACAGGTTCATAGGTGAGGCACTTATGCTTTGGATTTCCAGAATTAAGAGCTTCCACTGTTTCGGCTAACTCTTCTATTGGCTTTGGTAAGTCAAGTGTTAAGGTCGCTTGCAAGATATCTTCAAAATTCATGTATTCCCATACCTCTCGCGTGGCTAGATCAATTATGTCCAATCGAAAACAGTCTTCTAGAAAATCTGGAAACTTCATAGCCCTAAAAACATTGACATTTACCTCCTCATCTTGGATTCGCATAGTCAATTCTCCATTTTTTACATCAATCACAATACACCCCGTGGCTAGGAATGGTCGTCCCAAAATGATGGGGACATTCCTATCCGTGTCTTATTCAAGTATAACAAAATCAACGTGAAAAATGAAAGTACCTGCCTTGACGAGGACATCTTCTACTCGCCCCTCAGGATGTACGAGGGATCCATCAGCCATCTGCAAGACTATGGAGGTCGGTCTTGCGTCTCCTATCTTCAACATCTCAAAAATTGATTTGGGCATGAGATTGATACTTGCACCCAAATCACACAAAGCTTTTCATTGTGGTGTCTCCTAAAGTGTGATAAAATAATGTATAAAATAAGTGCAAATAAACACCCTAGGCTGAGCACAGTTATGCAAGTATACATGACGTATGCAAGTTTTAATAAATAAGTAAGATTCGTTCCTCAGATACTACGAAGGTTAGGAAGAACTTATGCAATTCATCTAGTGCATGTATAAAAAGCTAGAATAATAATATGCAAGGAAATAAAAGACTAAAGAGATTTTTATTGGTTTTTAAATAGGAAAATTAAACTAAGAATTGAAAAGACTGAAAATTAAATAAGCTAAGAACAGATAGTATGATAGTTTAGCATGAGTAATTAGCAAGTAATCCCCACTAGTTTTGCCGTTCTAAACATGTAAGGGTGAATCATGCAGTATTTCAATGTCCGGTTTCATTTGCGCTAGGTAGTTTAATACAGGATTTACCTGTGTCAATAAGAACCTAAGCAAACTTTTCCTGCAGTTGATTAAATGGCAATACACCAAACCTTAATAACTATCTAGTTAGGTTGATTTGTCGGGTCTAAACCTTACACTAGACGCTATGTGTTGTTTCCAATAATTAAATATGCCTTAGCTAATGACTTATCTAACTACTATGAAGGTAATCCTATACGGCTGCAGTCCGCGAAGAAAACAGATTATAAATCAAACACATAGACAGAGAAATAAAACATGAATTCAATTTAAACCATATACTTCCCAAATTAGATAGATGTCAACCAAAACTAGGGTTCATACATATATGCTAATACTCAATCTAAATTTATTTAATTCATACTAAGAAAGGAAAAGAAAACAATTACAAAATTGAAGGTTGAAGAAGACATAATTGATGCACAACTCCTTCCAGACTTCTCTTCTTGTGTTGTAGCTTCCTCCTGGCCTACAGACTGGCCAAGGATGATTTTATTATGATAAGATATTGTATATATAGGGTGTAGGAAGACCTAATTCGTTTTCTTGGAGGAGAAGGTAAGTAATGGACTCCTAGCCCAACTCAAATTCGTAATCCTAAAATATAGAATCAGCCTCGTTTTTGTTTTGGTCATAACAGCTTCAATACTTATCCGTTTGACGCGTATAAATAGTCGAAATTCATCGTCTCAGAAAGATCTTTAACTTTGCTCTTGACCATTCTTCTAAATTGCTCACCGATTTTGAGATATAAGCCCATTTGTGATCGTGGGTGGTGAAATTCAGATTTATTTGGCAGCTTTATCTTTCCATATTTTAGCTTTTGTTTCCTTATCTCCAATTTCCATGTTTATCCTATTTCCTTTAGCTCTTAGAATTAACTTGGACTCTAATTAATTACCATATATCTTTAAAACTTCACACTAAATAAAAAATTAAACCCAATATGCTCTAAAAATAATAAATAATTAATTCAAGACACAAAATAGGAAAGTGTACTAAATCATGATAAAATCGATCTATACTCTAATAAATACACATAAAATGATGTCTCCAACTAATAATAAATCATCACAAATGGGGAGACATCACATTGCCACTCATTGCTAATGTAAATAGGAATCGTAAAACTCCCAGGATCAAGTAGTTTTGGTGGCAATTTGCTTTGGCATATAGCGTTACATTCTTCAGGCAACCCTATGATCTCATTCTCGAGGTATGGTCTTTTGTTAGCGATGGCTCTCTTCAGGAATTTGACATATTTTGGCACATCTCTAATGGTATCTAAGAATGGAATGTTAATATTAAAACCTCTTACCACGTTCAAGAACTTCTGATAGTCAGCCATATCTCCTTTTTTTGAACCCTTGAGGGAAAAGGTGGAGGGGGACGGGTTTCCATGATATCTTTCTTCTTTGGCTTTTCCGGAATCTTCTCCACTTCCACTATCTCAGGTTCATCTTCTTTCTCCAGCACATCTTTTACCCAGTTTCTCTTTTACCAGTTTCTCCTTTACAATTGTTTCTTTTTCTTTCATTACGGGAAAAGGAGGTGGTGGGAGATTTTTATCACTTCTAAGTGTCACAGGATTACAATATTCTCTTTGCTTGGGTTCTTCAGTGTTACTTGGCAGTTGTTCTTGTGGACGTTGATTCAATTGCTTCGACATCTAAGCTATCTGATTTTTTAAAAATTTAATTGTTGCTGATGTAGATTGTTGCTCTTATCTAGTTTTTGTTTATATGTTGATTAATGTCAACAAGGTTTTTTTAACATCTAACGCACCTTCTTGAGGCTGAGCGGGTAGGGCTTTCTGATTTATGGTCTCGGTGTAGGTGTCTTGAGAAGGTTGTCGCTGAGCTTGATTTTCGTAACCTTGTCCCCTTGGTAGTTATTTTGTGGTCTTGGCTGATAGTTTTTTTCTTTTTGATGATCATCAAATATAAATTTGACATATAATTTAAAGAAATGATATATTTTTTATTTGTGGGGGAGTGATTTTTATATACTTTAAAAAAATACGAATAATTATTACAATATATATTTTTAAAATCATAAAAATCCTTAAATAACATATGCAAAGTCAAAATTACCAATTAATTGATGAAATTGGCAGAACGAGCCGAACAAATGGGCACAATGACATAACTTAAACAAAATAATGTCATTCGATTTTTTATTAAAAAATCATAATTCAATAATCAAATAATTTAGTGATCCCTTAAATTATTATTAAACAACAAAAAAATTGTAATTAATATTGAATAATCCAATATTATTATTGATTAATTATATTATAACACATACTTTATATTTTAAATTTATATAAATTAATTATACTAACTAACTAATTCAATTAATTGATTATGATATATAATACTAAACCATTTATTAAATAAAATTCTTGCCTAAAATAAATTAGAGATATTAGTCAATTAAATTTAACAATTCAATAACCCACCCCTAAAGAGTCCAACCTATTATTTCACCCCAGGAAGGTCCGGCATTTTAATAGATATATCATCCTTACCCCTGTAGTAATTGATCTACTCAGATTTCTTGCATAATTATCTCAACCATATATATATATATATATATATATATATATATATATATATATATATATATATATATATATATATATTATTATTATTTTGTAAGTGCTTCTACTTTTATATCATATCTAAATAATCCCACGATTAAAAAAAAAGAAACATAAAAGAAATATCTTCACATTGTTCTTCCCACCAAGCATCGTTCTTGTTCTGTCACTACGCCATCAACACTAACTCCGATCCACCCGGAAGCCACACAACACCTTCGTACACTACCCTCCCTTTGTACACCTCTGTACACTAGCCTCCGTACTCCATCAATTTGTCGATACAAACTCCACCCCCAAAAACCACGATCTGAACCCACTACATCCAGCAACGATTCAACAATTCACCATTAACATAATCACCCTTCATAAACACTGGTCCAACATCAAAATTCAGCAGCGGTTTGAAGCCCACATCGAAGCCCATTGTACGAAGTCGCCATTGCTGTTGTTGGTTCACAATTTAACAGCCAAGGACGACTTCAACACCGTTTCTCTTCCTCAAATTTGAATTATCATCCGCCGTTGAACTCTGTTCGTATTGCTTCATACCCAACAAAAGCATCGTTCTTCTTCCGTCGCTACGCCATCAACACTAACTCTGATCTACTAGAAAGCCACCGTAACACCTCTGTACACTACCCTCCCTGAGCTTTTGAACCGGACTATGAAAGCTCTTGATATCTGCACCGTTGTGACTAAAGTATTGATCTGGTCCATCAATGGCAGAGATTAGCGCAGGTTGGTGTTTCATGGTTGGAGCAACGACCCATTAGTAGTGGACAAGTTGAGCGGGCCAAGAAAGCTCTAAACAATTTGCTTATATCCATGGCGTATGATGATAGGGAGAATGGTTTTCAAGGGAAATCCACATAGAGGACATGGTTTCTGATGGGTTATGTGTGAAATATTAGTGTTGTTTTAGTTAATATCGGTGGTCTGTAATTACTGGTGTTGGATATAGTTTATACTCTGGTCTTGATGGGTTGCTTTTTAACTTTTGATACTGTAACAGGCAAAAACAAAGGGGTATATACACTGCACATAAAATATTCAATCTTCTGTTTCTGATGGGTTATGTGTTAACTTTTGATGGTGTAACAGGCAAAAACAAAGAGGCATACACACTGCACATAAAATATTCATTCTTCTGTTTCTGATGGGTTATGTGTGGAATATTAGTGGTGTGCTAGTTAATATCGTTGGTTTTGTAATTACTGGTGCAATTTTATTTGTAATTACTATGCAAAAATTAAAGATATATATTCATTGATTTCTATTTGTTTTATTCATTTCATTTTGTACTTAATTTAATGTTTTTGGCAATTTTTTCCTTTTTGTTTTGATATTAATTGATTGGTTGTATATAATTAGGAAATTAGTTTTGGTAAGTCAAAAGATATTAATAGAGTAGAAGGGCAATCCAGACTTTTTGGGTGGGATAGAC
The DNA here is from genome assembly GCA_029959085.1 of Nemophila menziesii. Classification (NCBI taxonomy): domain Eukaryota; kingdom Viridiplantae; phylum Streptophyta; class Magnoliopsida; order Boraginales; family Hydrophyllaceae; genus Nemophila; species Nemophila menziesii. The sequence continues at coordinate 36,540,891 of JARWIR010000011.1, forward strand.
CTGACGGGCAACTGACAATAGGTTGTGGACTCTCGCAGCCAATCACCCAATAAATTATCACTTTTTATATTTTGGAATAAATTATTACTTCATTAGTACAAAGGGATTAATATTGGATTTGGATCCTCTACTAACTTGGTTTCAATACTAACTCTACTAACTCCAATCACAATTAAGTAATTGGTTTTTAGCATTATCCTTGTTTATAATTTATTTCTCTATCTTCCTATTATATCTCACATAGTAATTTAATTATAAATAAAAATAATGCTAAAAACCAATTACTGAATTGTGATTGGAGTTAGTAGAGTTGGTATAGGAATAAGTTAGTAGATACTCCAAATACATTAACAATACACTTACTCAATCTAGAGTCTAAAACAAATAATAATAATAATTATTTAATAACATATTAATCGAAAAAGAAATAATGTGTCATTCAGATATTATGCTAAAAAATAAAATAAGTGAAAACTAAGGAGGTGATAACGAAAGAAGCCCATTCGCCAGCTGAAATTTTGGATGAAATGCTACAATAACGTCTGTCCACTGCTTTGTTGTTACAAAGATATACTCCTCCACCCCCACCTCTTCCACCCCCTATTCCACCGCCTCTTCCTCCACCTCTTCCACTGCCTCCTCCACCACCTCTTCCACTTCCTCCACCTCCTCCACTGCCTCCTCCACCACCTCTTCCACCTCCTCTTCCATTTCCTCCACCTCCTCCACTGCCTCCTCCACCACCTCTTCCACCTCCCCCGCCTCCTCCACCACCTTTAGCTATTATTAAGGAAAGTAGAAGGCTGGTGATCAATAGCACAAACACAATACGTAGATGTTTCCTACTAATATTCATTTATATGTTTTAAGCCTAGTGTTTTGTGAATTATGGTAATATTATCTAATTAGAGTAGTTATGTGTTTAAGATTGCTAATTTTTATAGTCATATATATAATTATTTAAGCATGCAGTTACTTTATGAGTTATTTCTCAATTAGATTTCCCCATATATAATGTCTTAAATATAGTTTAAATTTTGTGAAAAGGTGAAATTCATATTTAATAACAATATTTTATTTTTCTCTAATATAATAGAATACTATTTCTTATTTATTGTCTAAAATATTTTATCATGCTGCGAGTTTTCCTTATTTTATTAATTCAAGGATAATTTTCTAAAACCCTAAACTATAGGGTTAGTACAACACCGAGTCAAAATTATCAAATGAAGTCACTTTTGGACAAAAATAATGTTCATGACCAATTTAATAAAAATAACTAAGTTGATTATAAATTTAACAAAAAATTAAAGATAAAATAATTATTTTATATAGAGTTCGCAATTTAAAGCATAACTATAATTTTTCTTGTTACATATGTGAAATCGGGGGACCTTGACGATGGATATGAATGGGCGGCCACTCCCCTCCATCATAAATTTCCTGAATTAGAACAGACAAACGTTCCATACACGACACAAAAAGGTAGGGGGAAAGAGGGTCTCCCTGTCGAATTCCTATGTGCTAGGTGAACGTCTCTAATGGTTTTCCATTCCATAGAACCTGTATCGTGTTTGTGGTCATTGCTGACATAATAAATTGTACCCAGGATTCTAGGAATCCAAAGAACGCAATAGTGTCTTCAATGAACCTCCAACTCAACTTATCATACGCCTTCGCTAAGTCAACCTTTATCTCCATGTAACCTTTCTTAGAGATGAGTTTCTACGTTTGATGCTTAATCTTTTGTATTAAACCATATTATCAATTGTTGATTGCCCTAGAAGAAAGCTACTCTGATTCGGATCGATCTGTTCGGCTAATAAAGGACGCACCTGATTGACCATAACCTTCATGATGAATTTGATTGGTACATTAATTAAGCTAATTGGTCGAAGTTGTCCCACCCTTTCCATATCTGTCACTTTAGGAATAAGTGATGTCTCTCTAATTGTTCTTATTTTAGACCCTTGGGAGACATCATTTTTGGTGTTTATTTGATTAATTTGATAGACTTTTGGGCTAAAAATGCAATAATCCGAATTTCCTCTTTTATTTCTAGTATTTTTGATTTATTTAACTTTTGCGCGTAATTTTGTGTATTTTAGTGAAAAGTTTGTTGGTTTTGAATATTAGCTAGGAGAGGAATTCGAGAAGAAAGTCAAAGATCGCGATATGGAGTCAAAGCATGAAGATAAATCCCGAAAAGAATTATAATTTAAAGCTGTAAAACTGGAAAACAGGCCAAAGATTTCTGATTTCGAGGCACTTACGAGTTGATTTAGCCGCTGACCTTTAAAGAGATTATGTTCCTTATCGAGTTACGGAAATTTAGCATGCGATTTGAGGTCAATCTGAGTTATAACGAATCGGCTAGAGCCGTTTTAGTGGACGTGGTGCAGCAGTTACAGCAGTTACGGAATGATCTTTAACTTTTCTCTGGACCTTTTCTCCAGAATCCTCACCGATTTTGAGATATAAGCTGATTTCCGGTCGTGGGTGCTGGAAATCAGATTTAAGGAAACTTTTCCTTTTCCATATTTTTAGCTTTTACTTCCTTATCTTCAATTTTCATGTTTATCTTCTTTCCTTTCGCTCTTGGAACCAACTTGGACTCTAATTAATTACCATATATCTCTAAAGCTTCACACTAAATAATTAATTAAACCCAATATGCTCTAAAAATAATAAATAATCAATTCAAGACACAAAATAGGAAAGTGTACTAAATCATGAGAAAATCGACCTATAAACTAATAAATACAACTAAAATGATGTCTCCAAGTAGGATTAATTCCTCACAAATAGAGAGACATCAAGACCCCCAACTCAAAGTTGTATCGTCCCGATACAATAAAAATAAAGGATAGTAGGGAAGTCAAGAAGAAGAAGTAGGAGGAGAATAAGAACAGATAACAATGAATGATCCTAGAGAATAATACCTAAAAAATATCATGTAGTAATGTTCAAGAAATAATGCACAAGTATGCTCAATATACACATAATCAATATTCCATATATTCAAGTCCAGATTAATTTCGCAATGCCAGAAGGAGAGGTTAATAACTTAGTTCATGCTAATGGCTATATGTTGTTCATAGGTCCTAATATAGCATTCAATGGTCCACTTACCTACTACCTAATAGCTTTATTGCTTCTCTACCAAGCAGATAGAAATCCTAAGGTCTTTACGGTTATAACGGAGCTTAGGGACGGTGTGGTATATTTGGATAATGAAAAGTGAGCTTTTAGCTCTCTCCTCACTAGCCATCAACGAATCGCCCTAGAGATTGAGTTTTCACTCGAAGATGTTCTCACTCAACCCGATTTTTGATGCTTTTGATTTGCATCCCTAATAATCCCAAATAAAACCTTTTATGATGATATACAAATTCCACTTTGCCAGTCCAAATATATATTCTTTTCATATCAATTTTTTCTTTTGTATAGCTATGATTCTATTTTTTATGTTGAGATATCATGCTATTTTTAATAAATTATGCCTTTTCATAACTTTAGCTCGTAGCTTCTTTTTCATTCACTATTACCCCGGCATAGGGTTACAATATTACCTTTTCATCATCAATAAAATCACAATTACAACCCAAACCCAATGTTCCCAATGATGAAACCACAACCCCAAACTCAAGCTCTAAAACGACTTGTCTCAGGTTTTGCGATTCGAGTGCGGGTCATATAGATAAGTCCTACAAACTAAGGGTATGGATTATAATGTGGTTAAATAAAAGGCTTTATAAAGGATCAGAGGGGCTAAGATGGATAAATAATAACAATAATCAAATAAAAGGGTGAGAAGGTATAAAAAGGCTTCAAGTGGCTTCAATATGAAAGAACTGCCTTATTCATTTTTCTAACTTCCGGATTTTTTTACTTTTTCATTATTAGTTCATAGACAAGCGGGTTTTCAACTAATTTCAAACCTCACGTTCTACACACCAAATAACTCTTTTTAAGTTTCAACGTAACTTCTTAGCATTGCTCATTAACTTTCCTATCTTTTCTTTCCTGTTTTCATACATGCATCCTAAACATATTTGTGACATCTTTCAAAAACATACTACTTACTATCTTTAACTTAATTAAATCATGCTCAATAGGTACATTTAACATATTCTATTCCTAATTCAAACCTAAAAAAATTTAAATTTTATGAAAAAAACAAAAAAGAAGACGAGAACAACGAATCCCCACCCCTAACTCAAAAGTGAGCCGTGTCCCCATGACTCTAAAAAGACTCAAGAAAGAAATAAAATTTAAAATTAGCATATATTGCACATAAAGAAATGGTAGGGAAGAAAGAAAACATACTCTCCGAGGCTATTACCTCGCCTTATTGACCAAGTGTTTCTCCTTCACCCAACTTCTTATTCGCTTTCCGATCAAGACACGTGATCATAGTAATAACGACATGGGAGAGATCGAAAATCGTATCACCTCCTCATAGATCAACTGTGCCCCATCCTCTTCTTTTCCTCTCAAATACAATTCAACAAAAAGAACGTTTTTAGAACGTCTTACCATGAACTTAGACAAACCAAATCTTTCCAATCTCCAAGAAACGTTTTGTATTCTCCTTTATCAATTTCTTCTTCCAATACTTTCTCATAAGCAAAAGGTAGTTCCTTTAATTGTTTCTTCGGAGAAGCTATCAGGGCCCTTGAAGCTTTCTCTTTTTTTTCGGGTGTAGGGCCTTCGATCTGTAGAGGTTGTGTTGTTTTCTTCACTAATGATGGAACCTTTTTACACACTGAATCAAACACAACTAGCTGACCTCTCTTCTCGTGACCTGTTTTACCCTTTTGAATTGGAACTAGAACTTTTCTCACTTGATTTCTTCTCAATTAAATCCAATACCTTGCTTTTCTTCATCTCCCCTTGCAGTAGATAATGTTTATGTTCTCTTAATCATCTTAATTGACCCCCAACGCAAAGCTTTAACCACTCTTGAAATTTGAAACTCTTGATCATTGGTTGAACAAGCTTTATTTGGGTTAGGAAGGGTGTTTTGATGATGATTATCTATATGGGTAAGATGGCTTCTTCATGGATTGGTATGGATTTAAGAAATTGTAGGATGAATTTCTGGAATTTAAGCTTTTGATTCTCGGATTCAATGTGTTTTGGTATGATATGTGATGTCTCCTCATTTGTGATAGATTTATATTAGGATGAGACATCATTTTTAGTGATTTAGAAGTCATTATAGTCGATTTTCTTGAGAAATGCTACACTTTCCTATTTTGAGTCTTGATTTAGTAAAATAATATTTTTAGAGCATATTGGGTTTAATTATTTATTTAGTGTGAAGCTTTAAAGATAATTATGGAGATTAATTAGAGTCCAAGTCAAAGACAACAACTTATGGAAAGAGATTAGCATGGTAATTGGAGATAAGGAAAAAGAAGCTAAAAAGATGGAAAAGGAAAAGCTGCCTTAATCTGGGATTATGCAGCACACACCTAAAGAAGTGGCGCTTTACCTAAGAAATAGGCCGATTTTGGTAATTTCCTTCTTAAGGGGCAAGATAATTTTGTTGCGATTCTTTTGGTATCTTAAGGAGCTCAAACCGACCAATAACGAAGAAGATATGCTCAAAACGGTCCAGCATTGTTTATCTTTATTTCCATACGAATTAGAGTTGGGCTTGGAGTCCACTACTTACTTCTCCTTCAAGAAAACGAATTAGGTCTTCCTAAACACCTATAAATACACCCTTAAACCATTGTAAACATGTCCTTGCTCAGTTTCAAGCTTAGGCTTAGTCTTTACTTATATTTTTCTTAGTTTTAAATAATAGCTTAGTCCTTTAGTTAGATATTCATCCTTAGAATCAAGCTATTCATTCAAGAAGCAAGCTGACATGTAGAGGAAGACAAGAAGAAGAAGATTGGAGACTGACAAACTCCTCTTCTACATCTCACCTTCTCTATATTTAGAGTAATTAACTATAGATCTATTCTAAACCATATTTCTAAGCTTTTATTCTGTAAGTTTACTTTTAATTATTGGATTATTATTTTGTCTTTAATTTCATAAATACTATTTGTTATTTTAATTGATTAAGCTTGGCGTATATTGTTATTATGTGTTTTGACTTATTTCCCTAGATCTGATCAATCTTAGGATTAATCTTAGTTATTGACAACACCACATAATCGTCTAGTTTAACTAGATAGCCATTAAGGTTTGATTTAATCACCAATCATTACTTAGGTATCCCTAGTAGTGGAGAGGTTGCTCCTAAGTCTAGAAAAGGCTAGGTAGAATTTAGAATCCTGGTTAATATATAATGCTTAATGTGACAGGTTAGAATAACAATTTAGTAATAGACTTAGTAATCCTAATCTATTAGACTTACATCCATATTTATTTATCTGCATTCTTATTTATTATTTCTCGTCTGATAGTTAATCGTATTAATTTATATTTTTATATTTTATTCTAAGCATATATATATTCATCTACGCTTGTTAAATATAAGTAGATCTAACGGATACAATCCCTGCGAACGAACTTGACTTATCATTAAAACTTGCAAACGATCTGTGATACTTACAGTGAGTTCCGTGGTTCTCAAGGGTGTGTGCTCTTTATTATTATTTTTATTTATCTATTTATTTATCACACCTTTAGCATGGTAATTGGAGATAAGGAAATAAAAGCTAAAAAGATGGAAAAGGAAAAGCTGCCTTAATCTGGGATTCTGCAGCACACGCCTAAAGAAGTGGCGATTTACCTAAGAAATAGGCCGATTTTGGTAATTTCCTTCTTCAGGGGCAATATAATTCTGTTGCGATTCTTTTGGTATCTTATGGAGCTCAAACCGACCAATAACGAAGAAGATATGCTCAAAACGGTCCATCATTGTTTATCTTTATTTCCATACGAATTAGAGTTGGGCTTGGAGTCCACTACTTACTTCTCCTTCAAGAAAACGAATTAGGTCTTCCTAAACACCTATAAATACACCCTTAAACCATTGTAAACATGTCCTTACTCAGTTTCAAGCTTAGGCTTAGTCTTTACTTATATTTTTCTTAGTTTTAAACAATAGCTTAGTCCTTTAGTTAGATATTCATCCTTAGAATCAAGCTATTCATTCAAGAAACAAGCTGACCTGTAGAGGAAGACAAGAAGAAGAAGATTGGAGACTGACAAACTCCTCTTCTACATCTCACCTTCTCTATATTTAGAGTAATTAGCTATATATCTATTCTCAACCATATTGCTAAGCTTTTATTCTATAAGTTTACTTTTAATTATTGGATTATTATTTTGTCTTTAATTTCATAAATACTATTTATTATTTTAATTGATTAAGCTTGGCATATATTGTTATTATGTGTTTTGACTTATTTCCCTAGATCTGATCAATCTTAGGATTAATCTTAGTTATTGACAACACCACATAATCGTCTAGTTTAACTAGATAGCCATTAAGGTTTGATTTAATCACCAATCATTACTTAGGTATCCCTAGTAGTGGAGAGGTTGCTCCTAAGTCTAGAAAAGGCTAGGTAGAATTTAGAATCCTGGTTAATATATAATGCTTAATGTGACAGGTATGAATAACAATTTAGTAATAGACTTAGTAATCCTAATCTATTAGACTTACATACATATTTATTTATCTGCATTCTTATTTATTATTTCTCGTCTGATAGTTAATCGTATTAATTTATCTTTTTATATTTTATTCTAAGCATATAAATTCATCTACGCTTGTTAAATATAAGTAGATCTAACGGATACAATCCCTGCGAACGAACTTGACTTATCATTATAACTTGCAAACGATCTGTGATACTTGCAGTGAGTTCCGTGGTTCTCAAGGGTGTGTGCTATTTATTATTATTTTTATTTATCTATTTATTTATCACACCTTTAGCATGGTAATTGGAGATAAGGAAATAAAAGCTAAAAAGATGGAAAAGGAAAAGCTGCCTTAATTTGGGATTCTGCAGCACACGCCTAAAGAAGTGGCGATTTACCTAAGAAATAGGCCGATTTTGGTAATTTCCTTCTTTAGGGGCAAGATAATTCTTTGCGATTCTTTTGGTATCTTATGGAGCTCAAACTGACCAATAACGAAGAAGATATGCTCAAAACGGTCCAGCAGTGTTTATCTTTATTTCCATACGAATTAGAGTTGGGCTTGGAGTCCACTACTTACTTCTCCTTCAAGAAACCGAATTAGGTCTTCCTAAACACCTATAAATACACCCTTAAACCATTGTAAACATGTCCTTGCTCAGTTTCAAGCTTAGGCTTAGTCTTTACTTATATTTTTCTTAGTTTTAAACAATAGCTTAGTCCTTTAGTTAGATATTCATCCTTAGAATCAAGCTATTCATTCAAGAAGCAAGCTGACATGTAGAGGAAGACAAGAAGAAGAAGATTGGAGACTGACAAACTCCTCTTCTACATCTCACCTTCTCTATATTTAGAGTAATTAGCTATAGATCTATTCTAAACCATATTTCTAAGCTTTTATTCTGTAAGTTTACTTTTAATTATTGGATTATTATTTTGTCTTTAATTTCATAAATACTATTTGTTATTTTAATTGATTAAGCTTGGCGTATATTGTTATTATGTGTTTTGACTTATTTCCCTAGATCTGATCAATCTTAGGATTAATCTTAGTTATTGACAACACCACATAATCGTCTAGTTTAACTAGATAGCCATTAAGGTTTGATTTAATCACCAATCATTACTTAGGTATCCCTAGTAGTGGAGAGGTTGCTCCTAAGTCTAGAAAAGGCTAGGTAGAACTTAGAATCCTGGTTAATATATAATGCTTAATGTGACAGGTTATAATAACAATTTAGTAATAGACATAGTAATCCTAATCTATTAGACTTACATCCATATTTATTTATCTGCATTCTTATTTATTATTTCTCGTCTGATAGTTAATCGTATTAATTTATCTTTTTATATTTTATTCTAAGCATATATATATTCATCTACGCTTGTTAAATATAAGTAGATCTAACGGATACAATCCCTGCGAACGAACTTGACTTATCATTAAAACTTGCAAACGATCTGTGATACTTGCAGTGAGTTCCGTGGTTCTCAAGGGTGTCTGCTCTTTATTATTATTTTTATTTATCACACCTTTAGCATGGTAATTGGAGATAAGGAAATAAAAGCTAAAAAGATGGAAAAGGAAAAACTGCCTTAATCTGGGATTCTGCAGCACACGCCTAAAGAAGTGGCGATTTACCTAAGAAATAGGCCGATTTTGGTAATTTCCTTCTTTAGGGGCAAGATAATTCTGTTGCGATTCTTTTGGTATCTTATGGAGTTCAAACCGACCAATAACGAAGAAGATATGCTCAAAACGGTCCAGCATTGTTTATCTTTATTTCCATACGAATTAGAGTTGGGCTTGGAGTCCACTACTTACTTCTCCTTCAAGAAAACGAATTAGGTCTTCCTAAACACCTATAAATACACCCTTAAACCATTGTAAACATGTCCTTGCTCAGTTTCAAGCTTAGGCTTAGTCTTTACTTATATTTTTCTTAGTTTTAAACAATAACTTAGTCCTTTAGTTAGATATTCATCCTTAGAATCAAGCTATTCATTCAAGAAGCAAGCTGACCTGTAGAGGAAGACAAGAAGAAGAAGATTGGAGACTGACAAACTCCTCTTCTACATCTCACCTTCTCTATATTTAGAGTAATTAGCTATATATCTATTCTCAACCATATTTCTAAGCTTTTATTCTGTAAGTTTACTTTTAATTATTGGATTATTATTTTGTCTTTAATTTCATAAATACTATTTGTTATTTTAATTGATTAAGCTTGGCATATAGTGTTATTATGTGTTTTGACTTATTTCCCAAGATCTGATCAATCTTAGGATTAATCTTAGTTATTGACAACACCACATAATCGTCTAGTTTAACTAGATAGCCATTAAGGTTTGATTTAATCACCAATCATTACTTAGGTATCCCTAGTAGTGGAGAGGTTGCTCCTAAGTCTAGAAAAGGCTAGGTAGAATTTAGAATCCTGGTTAATATATAATGCTTAATGTGACAGGTATGAATAACAATTTAGTAATAGACTTAGTAATCCTAATCTATTAGACTTACATCCATATTTATTTATCTGCATTCTTATTTATTATTTCTCGTCTGATAGTTAATCGTATTAATTTATCTTTTTATATTTTATTCTAAGCATATAAATTCATCTACGCTTGTTAGATATAAGTAGATCTAACGGATACAATCTCTGCGAACGAACTTGACTTATCATTATAACTTGCAAACGATCTGTGATACTTGCAGTGAGTTCCGTGGTTCTCAAGGGTGTGTGCTCTTTATTATTATTTTTATTTATCTATTTATTTATCACACCTTTAGCATGGTAATTGGAGATAAGGAAATAAAAGCTAAAAAGATGGAAAAGGAAAAGCTGCCTTAATTTGGGATTCTGCAGCACACGCCTAAAGAAGTGGCGATTTACCTAAGAAATAGGCCGATTTTGGTAATTTCCTTCTTTAGGGGCAAGATAATTCTTTGCGATTCTTTTGGTATCTTATGGAGCTCAAACTGACCAATAACGAAGAAGATATGCTCAAAACGGTCCAGCAGTGTTTATCTTTATTTCCATACGAATTAGAGTTGGGCTTGGAGTCCACTACTTACTTCTCCTTCAAGAAACCGAATTAGGTCTTCCTAAACACCTATAAATACACCCTTAAACCATTGTAAACATGTCCTTGCTCAGTTTCAAGCTTAGGCTTAGTCTTTACTTATATTTTTCTTAGTTTTAAACAATAGCTTAGTCCTTTAGTTAGATATTCATCCTTAGAATCAAGCTATTCATTCAAGAAGCAAGCTGACATGTAGAGGAAGACAAGAAGAAGAAGATTGGAGACTGACAAACTCCTCTTCTACATCTCACCTTCTCTATATTTAGAGTAATTAGCTATAGATCTATTCTAAACCATATTTCTAAGCTTTTATTCTGTAAGTTTACTTTTAATTATTGGATTATTATTTTGTCTTTAATTTCATAAATACTATTTGTTATTTTAATTGATTAAGCTTGGCGTATATTGTTATTATGTGTTTTGACTTATTTCCCTAGATTTGATCAATCTTAGGATTAATCTTAGTTATTGACAACACCACATAATCGTCTAGTTTAACTAGATAGCCATTAAGGTTTGATTTAATCACCAATCATTACTTAGGTATCCCTAGTAGTGGAGAGGTTGCTCCTAAGTCTAGAAAAGGCTAGGTAGAACTTAGAATCCTGGTTAATATATAATGCTTAATGTGACAGGTTATAATAACAATTTAGTAATAGACATAGTAATCCTAATCTATTAGACTTACATCCATATTTATTTATCTGCATTCTTATTTATTATTTCTCGTCTGATAGTTAATCGTATTAATTTATCTTTTTATATTTTATTCTAAGCATATATATATTCATCTACGCTTGTTAAATATAAGTAGATCTAACGGATACAATCCCTGCGAACGAACTTGACTTATCATTAAAACTTGCAAACGATCTGTGATACTTGCAGTGAGTTCCGTGGTTCTCAAGGGTGTGTGCTCTTTATTATTATTTTTATTTATCTATTTATTTATCACACCTTTAGCATGGTAATTGGAGATAAGGAAATAAAAGCTAAAAAGATGGAAAAGGAAAAGCTGCCTTAATTTGGGATTCTGCAGCACACGCCTAAAGAAGTGGCGATTTACCTAAGAAATAGGCCGATTTTGGTAATTTCCTTCTTTAGGGGCAAGATAATTCTTTGCGATTCTTTTGGTATCTTATGGAGCTCAAACTGACCAATAACGAAGAAGATATGCTCAAAACGGTCCAGCAGTGTTTATCTTTATTTCCATACGAATTAGAGTTGGGCTTGGAGTCCACTACTTACTTCTCCTTCAAGAAACCGAATTAGGTCTTCCTAAACACCTATAAATACACCCTTAAACCATTGTAAACATGTCCTTGCTCAGTTTCAAGCTTAGGCTTAGTCTTTACTTATATTTTTCTTAGTTTTAAACAATAGCTTAGTCCTTTAGTTAGATATTCATCCTTAGAATCAAGCTATTCATTCAAGAAGCAAGCTGACATGTAGAGGAAGACAAGAAGAAGAAGATTGGAGACTGACAAACTCCTCTTCTACATCTCACCTTCTCTATATTTAGAGTAATTAGCTATAGATCTATTCTAAACCATATTTCTAAGCTTTTATTCTGTAAGTTTACTTTTAATTATTGGATTATTATTTTGTCTTTAATTTCATAAATACTATTTGTTATTTTAATTGATTAAGCTTGGCGTATATTGTTATTATGTGTTTTGACTTATTTCCCTAGATCTGATCAATCTTAGGATTAATCTTAGTTATTGACAACACCACATAATCGTCTAGTTTAACTAGATAGCCATTAAGGTTTGATTTAATCACCAATCATTACTTAGGTATCCCTAGTAGTGGAGAGGTTGCTCCTAAGTCTAGAAAAGGCTAGGTAGAACTTAGAATCCTGGTTAATATATAATGCTTAAGGTGACAGGTTATAATAACAATTTAGTAATAGACATAGTAATCCTAATCTATTAGACTTACATCCATATTTATTTATCTGCATTCTTATTTATTATTTCTCGTCTGATAGTTAATCGTATTAATTTATCTTTTTATATTTTATTCTAAGCACATATATATTCATCTACGCTTGTTAAATATAAGTAGATCTAACGGATACAATCCCTGCGAACGAACTTGACTTATCAATAAAACTTGCAAACGATCTGTGATACTTGCAGTGAGTTCTGTGGTTCTCAAGGGTGTCTGCTCTTTATTATTATTTTTATTTATCACACCTTTAGCATGGTAATTGGAGATAAGGAAATAAAAGCTAAAAAGATGGAAAAGGAAAAACTGCCTTAATCTGGGATTCTGCAGCACACGCCTAAAGAAGTGGCGATTTACCTAAGAAATAGGCCGATTTTGGTAATTTCCTTCTTTTGGGGCAAGATAATTCTGTTGCGATTCTTTTGGTATCTTATGGAGTTCAAACCGACCAATAACGAAGAAAATATGCTCAAAACGGTCCAGCATTGTTTATCTTTATTTCCATACGAATTAGAGTTGGGCTTGGAGTCCACTACTTACTTCTCCTTCAAGAAAACGAATTAGGTCTTCCTAAACACCTATACATACACCCTTAAACCATTGTAAACATGTCCTTGCTCAGTTTCAAGCTTAGGCTTAGTCTTTACTTATATTTTTCTTAGTTTTAAACAATAGCTTAGTCCTTTAGTTAGATATTCATCCTTAGAATCAAGCTATTCATTCAAGAAGCAAGCTGACCTGTAGAGGAAGACAAGAAGAAGAAGATTGGAGACTGACAAACTCCTCTTCTACATCTCACCTTCTCTATATTTAGAGTAATTAGCTATATATCTATTCTCAACCATATTTCTAAGCTTTTATTCTGTAAGTTTACTTTTAATTATTGGATTATTATTTTGTCTTTAATTTCATAAATACTATTTGTTATTTTAATTGATTAAGCTTGGCATATATTGTTATTATGTGTTTTGACTTATTTCCCTAGATCTGATCAATCTTAGGATTAATCTTAGTTATTGACAACACCACATAATCGTCTAGTTTAACTAGATAGCCATTAAGGTTTGATTTAATCACCAATCATTACTTAGGTATCCCTAGTAGTGGAGAGGTTGCTCCTAAGTCTAGAAAAGGCTAGGTAGAATTTATAATCCTGGTTAATATATAATGCTTAATATGACAGGTATGAATAACAATTTAGTAATAGACTTAGTAATCCTAATCTATTAGACTTACATCCATATTTATTTATCTGCATTCTTATTTATTATTTCTCGTCTGATAGTTAATCGTATTAATTTATCTTTTTATATTTTATTCTAAGCATATAAATTCATCTACGCTTGTTAAATATAAGTAGATCTAACGGATACAATCCCTGCGAACGAACTTGACTTATCATTGTAACTTGCAAACGATCTGTGATACTTGCAGTGAGTTCCGTGGTTCTCAAGGGTGTGTGCTCTTTATTATTATTTTTATTTATCTATTTATTTATCACACCTTTAGCATGGTAATTGGAGATAAGGAAATAAAAGCTAAAAAGATGGAAAAGGAAAAGCTGCCTTAATTTGGGATTCTGCAGCACACGCCTAAAGAAGTGGCGATTTACCTAAGAAATAGGCCGATTTTGGTAATTTCCTTCTTTAGGGGAAAGATAATTCTGTTGCGATTCTTTTGGTATCTTATGGAGCTCAAACTGACCAATAACGAAGAAGATATGCTCAAAACGGTCCAGCAGTGTTTATCTTTATTTCCATACGAATTAGAGTTGGGCTTGGAGTCCACTACTTACTTCTCCTTCAAGAAACCGAATTAGGTCTTCCTAAACACCTATAAATACACCCTTAAAACATTGTAAACATGTCCTTGCTCAGTTTCAAGCTTAGGCTTAGTCTTTACTTATATTTTTCTTAGTTTTAAACAATAGCTTAGTCCTTTAGTTAGATATTCATCCTTAGAATCAAGCTATTCATTCAAGAAGCAAGCTGACATGTAGATGAAGACAAGAAGAAGAAGATTGGATACTGACAAACTCCTCTTCTACATCTCACCTTCTCTATATTTAGAGTAATTAGCTATAGATCTATTCTAAACCATATTTCTAAGCTTTTATTCTGTAAGTTTACTTTTAATTATTGGATTATTATTTTGTCTTTAATTTCATAAATACTATTTGTTATTTTAATTGATTAAGATTGGCGTATATTGTTATTATGTGTTTTGAATTATTTCCCTAGATCTGATCAATCTTAGGATTAATCTTAGTTATTGACAACACCACATAATCGTCTAGTTTAACTAGATAGCCATTAAGGTTTGATTTAATCACCAATCATTACTTAGGTGTCCCTAGTAGTGGAGAGGTTGCTCCTAAGTCTAGAAAAGGCTACGTAGAATTTAGAATCCTGGTTAATATATAATGCTTAATGTGACAGGTTAGAATAACAATTTAGTAATAGACTTAGTAATCCTAATCTATTAGACTTACATCCATATTTATTTATCTGCATTCTTATTTATTATTTCTCGTCTGATAGTTAATCGTATTAATTTATCTTTTTATATTTTATTCTAAGCATATATATATTCATCTACGCTTGTTAAATATAAGTAGATCTAACGGATACAATCCCTGCGAACGAACTTGACTTATCATTATAACTTGCAAACGATCTGTGATACTTGAAGTGAGTTCCGTGGTTCTCAAGGGTGTGTGCTCTTTATTATTATTTTTATTTATCTATTTATTTATCACACCTTTAGCATGGTAATTGGAGATAAGGAAATAAAAGCTAAAAAGATGGAAAAGGAAAAGCTGCCTTAATTTGGGATTCTGCAGCACACGCCTAAAGAAGTGGCGATTTACCTAAGAAATAGGCCGATTTTGGTAATTTCCTTCTTTAGGGGAAAGATAATTCTGTTGCGATTCTTTTGGTATCTTATGGAGCTCAAACTGACCAATAACGAAGAAGATATGCTCAAAACGGTCCAGCAGTGTTTATCTTTATTTCCATACAAATTAGAGTTGGGCTTGGAGTCCACTACTTACTTCTCCTTCAAGAAACCGAATTAGGTCTTCCTAAACACCTATAAATACACCCTTAAAACATTGTAAACATGTCCTTGCTCAGTTTCAAGCTTAGGCTTAGTCTTTACTTATATTTTTCTTAGTTTTAAACAATAGCTTAGTCCTTTAGTTAGATATTCATCCTTGGAATCAAGTTATTCATTTAAGAAGCAAGCTGACATGTAGAGGAAGACAAGAAGAAGAAGATTGGAGACTGACAAACTCCTCTTCTACATCTCACCTTCTCTATATTTAGAGTAATTAGCTATAGATCTATTCTAAACCATATTTCTAAGCTTTTATTCTGTAAGTTTACTTTTAATTATTGGATTATTATTTTGTCTTTAATTTCATAAATACTATTTGTTATTTTAATTGATTAAGATTGGCGTATATTGTTATTATGTGTTTTGACTTATTTCCCTAGATCTGATCAATCTTAGGATTAATCTTAGTTATTGACAACACCACATAATCGTCTAGTTTAACTAGATAGCCATTAAGGTTTGATTTAATCACCAATCATTACTTAGGTATCCCTAGTAGTGGAGAGGTTGCTCCTAAGTCTAGAAAAGGCTAGGTAGAATTTAGAATCCTGGTTAATATATAATGCTTAATGTGACAGGTTAGAATAACCATTTAGTAATAGACTTAGTAATCCTAATCTATTAGACTTACATCCATATTTATTTATCCGCATTCTTATTTATTATTTCTCGTCTGATAGTTAATCGTATTAATTTATCTTTTTATATTTTATTCTAAGCATATATATATTCATCTACGCTTGTTAAATATAAGTAGATCTAACGGATACAATCCCTGCGAACGAACTTGACTTATCATTTAAACTTGCAAACGATCTGTGATACTTGCAGTGAGTTCCGTGGTTCTCAAGGGTGTGTGCTCTTTATTATTATTTTTATTTATCTATTTATTTATCACACCTTTGCCCCCACCAATTTTTTGGCGCCGCTGCCGGAGATTTATCTTTAAGTTAAATCTATTTTGTGTGTATTTAGTGTCGAAGTTTTTATTTGTTTTCAGTTTTACGCGTGTCCTTTTTAGTCTCTTCTCAGGTTTATTAGGTATGGAGAATTATTACGCACAAAATATGCATGGGGCCCGAAGTCAATTTTTTTATCAAGAAGGTTCGAGCTATCAATTACAAGCTCCACCACAACCCATGCATAATCCACAAAAAGAAACTATAACCAAGCTCGAAGGAATGATGGATAAATTATTGATTCTGGTTCAAAATTGTATGCAGCTCAACAATGAAACATCCATGGAGCAAGCTGCAAAAGTGGAAGCCTTGGAGACACAAGTCACTCAAGTGACCAAGTCTTCTCTAAAATTCCAACAAGAGCTTCCACCGTTAATCCGAAGTGTCATAGAAGAACAGGTTCAACAAGCACTTCCGTCTCACCCTTTTGAAAGTATAAATTATTTGGAAAACATGATAGATCAAAATGCGGCAAAGATAGATGCTAATACAACCTTAATACGTTCTATGCACCAAAAATATCAAGCAATGGAGCAAAGATTAACGGACCTCACTACGATCAATCAACAGTTACAACAAGAATTACATAAGAAACTGGGTTATAGCAATGTTGGGTTCGAAATTTCAAGCGTAGAAGAACCAACCAAGCTTAGCTTAGAAGAAGTATTTGTTAAAGATCAAATTGCGAAGGAGGTTGATCCAGAATTCAAGCATGTGGAAGAAGAAAAAGAAACCGATAAAGAAGAGACAACCGCACAAAAGGTGCAAAAAGAAGAAAGTAAGGTGGAACCACCACCTACACAACCATCATCGCCAATCAAAGTTCACATAAACGAGGTAAAAATCGAAGATTGGGAAAGTGAGGATGAGGTTGAAGTTATAACTGCAAGTAGTGCAGCAGTAATTCCAACACTAGAAGAATCCATGAAGCTTAATTTAAACATAACAATCAGAGATAGGGTTAAAAAGGTTGGAAAAGAAGAAAACAAGGGGGAGATACCGCCTATACATCTGTTACTATCACCACCTCATCTACAAAGAATTACATATCCTAGTGGTGATACTAAATCTGAAACGTCAAGCCCAGAAAAAATCATTGTTCCTATACTCGAAGTCCCATACATGCAAACTGGCCTAGGTAAAAAAATTGATGATGAGGCCATTGAAATTGATAGCGATGTTTGGTTCGATGTTGTTGAAGAGTTCAGCCTTCAAGAAGAGGAGGAAGTGGAATCACCACAAGTTCCACTTAATGAACTAGATATTCCGAGAAGGGAAGAACAAAGCACGCTATGCATAGAGGACGTAATCGCATATAAAGAGCCTACATCACCGATAGTCTGCAAGGAAGATCTGTCCAAGAAGAGTGAAAGTGTAGAAGTTGAGATCGAGAATAGGGACCGTACTAAAGAAAGCTTGACAACCATTCCAAAGAAACTACCACAAAAGATGCAAGATCCTGGATCTTTATATCTCCACATTAATATAGATGGTAATTTCAAAGCTAAAGCGATGTGTGACTTGGGTTCAGGAAGGAATATCATGCCCAAGAGTCTGTTCGAGAAGTTAGGCATGAGATATGCCAAAAGAAAAGATATTGATTTGCTGCTCCTAGATAATTCAACGATAAAGCCATGGGGAGTCATTGAAGACGTGCTTGTCCAAGTAGGTACTTTAACTATACCTACAGATTTTGTTATCCTTGATAGCATTGCAGGTCAACATGTTCCATTGATACTTGGACACCCATCCTTGGCGACAAGTCACAGCATAATTGATATTCATAGGGGAACCGTGACTTTCCGAATGAGAAAAGAATCTAAAACATTCCACTTGGTGGATGAAAAGCATGAGGAATCACGTATAGAAAAAGCCCCAACACTCCGAGTTGTGACAAAAGAAATTAAAAAGAAAGTCCACAATAAACCCGTGAAGAAGAGTATCAGAAGTGAGTTTGGGGTTGGTGACGTAGTTGCATGGAAAGCCCCCAAACAAGAGAATAGACCACGGGGATTCAAGGATTTGTGGATGGGTCCGTTTGTAGTTACAAGAGTTATTTCGTCAAAACGGATTGAAATACAAGCTAAGAAGGGTCACAAACTTCGGATAGAAGATGAGCATAACCTAACCCGTTGTTGGGGAGGTTATATACGCAAGCCTTGATCGAGGTAACACGTCTAACTTTGAAAGGCGTTAAACAAAAGTGCTGTACGGGAGACAACCCGTAGTTTTTTTTAATTTTCATGTCTTTTACGTTTTTAATTTATGTTTAATTTAGTTTTTTTTAGTTGATAATGCATATTTGAGAAAGGTATTAGTGTTTTTGGTGTGTAGGAATTGGAGAAATCGAGTTAGGGACGCGAGGAAAATTTTTTGGAGCGAAGGAATGACCCCCGCGGACTACCCCTAGTCCGCAGGGTCAAAACCCGTACCACGGGTGGAGCCACGGGTCGTGTCCAGAACCGAGAAAAAATTGACCCGCGGACTACCCCCTATACCGTGACATGGTCCACGAGGTCAAAACACGTACCACAGGGTAGGTCCACGGGTATTTTGACGTGGAAAGCTACAGAAGGCGCGGGGTACCCTCCGGTGTACCGTGCCATGGTCCGCAAGGTCAAAAACGCGTGCCACGGGTTGTACCACGGGTATTATCCAGTGGGTAAAATTTTTCGAGCAACAGAAGCTACGGTGTACCCCGCGGTACACCCATGGTCCGCAGGGATGGTCCGCACGAGCCGCCAGAGAGAGAAAAGAAAGGGTTTCAAGGTTATAAGAAGATGTAATGCTCATAATTCCGAATTTCATAAACCTTAAGCCTCTTTCTCTTCTCCAAAACTCTCCTAACTCCATTGAAGCTCATAAAAACCTTCACCTAACATCAAAATACCACCAAATCACCATTAATTCACATCCAAATCCTTCCCTACATCATTACAAAGAAGATTCAAGCACCCAAATCATATCAAAACACTTAGAATCCAAGAATCAAAACCATAAATTTCAAAATCTTTTCCCAAAATTCATTAAACCCATATCATCAAAGCTTGATTCAATCATACCCACATGGATAATTGTCATCCTAACACCTTTCCTAACCAAAATAAAGCTTGTTCTACCTATGATCATGAGTTACAAATTTCAAGAGTGTTTAAAGCTTTGAGTTGGGGGTCAAAAGAGATGATGAAGAGAATATAGAAATTATCAAGTGTTATGGGGTATGAAGAATCAAAGCAAGGTATTGGGTAAGTTCTAGATGAAATCAATTGAGATGGATAATAGTTTGGGAATATATTACAAGATAATTAGAGTCAAGCAATTAGAGAGGAACCGGTTTTTGGTGGATTCAAATCCTAAAAAGCAAGCAATTGTAATTAGGGAACAGAAGATGCCAATACCTCTTCTAATCAAAGATTCCTATATCAAAGATGAATAAAATCTTCTGGGACGCTAGTAGCTATGTTCAAAACATATTCATGGATGAACAACTGTCTCATGAGTGATTATTCAAAGAAAAAGTTGGAAGAAGATAAACAAGAGATTTCTAGAGTGTGATTGATTAAGATGGAGCATAAGAAGATGTAAGGGAAAGCGAAATTGGTGATAATAGAAAACATACATGAAAGCACTGCACCCTATTTCGGGTATTGATCAGGCGAGGTAAATAGCCTCGAAGAGTATGTTTTCTTTCTTCCTTACCTCTTCTATGTGTGCAATATCTGTAAAATTTTAATTTTCTTTTATTTTTGAGTCTTTTCGAGTCGTGGGGACACGGCTCATTTTTGAGTTTGGGGTGTGGGGATTCGTTGTCTCTCATCTCCATTTTTCTGTTTTTAGGTAAAATTAAAATTTTTAGGTTTAGATGTATGTAGAGTGTCTTTAATAGCTTGAAAGCATAAGCTCAGTAAGTTAATGATAGGAAGTAGTATGTTTATGAGCTATTTTATTTTGTATGCTTGAAGTATTTGCAGGAAAACACACATTGATAGTAAAGAAAAGATTAGTAAGCAATGCGATAGAAAGTATGTTCGATCTCAGGGATCCATGAGTGGTGTATAGGCCGTGAGATCCAAGCTAGTGACAAAACCATTTGATGAAAGTGCTAAAGGTAAGAAAATGACGAAATTACATAGTGTAGAAAGTGATTAAGGCGGTTCTTTCATATTTGAAGCCTTTGAAGCCTTTTTATACCTTCTCACCTTGTTATTTTGATTTTATATGCTATATCCTTCTCAGCCCCTTCTAGCCTTTCTAAAGCCTTTTTATTGAAACACATTATAAGCCATATCCCTTTAGATTATAGGACTTTTCCATATGACCCGCACTCGAATCGCGATGCATAGACAGTTGTTTTAGAGCTTGAGTTTAGGGTGGTGGGTCCACCATTATGGGAAATATTATTGGGATGGGATTTTTGAGCTTATTAAGTGTGCTCTGTTATTACATTGATGATTCATAGATTGTATTGTAACCCTTTGCCGGGGTAATAGTGAATGAAAAAAAGCTACGAGATAAATTTGCCAACAACGGCATTAAAAGAAATATATATATATATATATATATATATATATATATATATATATATATATATATATATATATATGAGGAAAATAGCGTGATATCTCAACATTAAAAGAGAGTTATGGCTATACAAAAGAAAAAAATGTAATTTGAAAAGAAAATATATATATTCGGACCGGCAAAGTGGAATTTTTATGTGAACATCTTATGCTTTAATTGGGGATGCTACTTTGTGCATCAAGAAATCATTGGGTTGACTGAGAAACGTTTTATGAGAGTAACTCAAGCTCTAGGGCGATTCGTTGATGGATAGTGAGGAGAGAGCCAAAAGCTCACTCTAAATTATCCAAATATACTTATCATACCTTCCCTAAGCCTACATTACAACCTTAAAGACCTTTTGATTCTTTGCTATGTAATTGAGAAGTGATTGAGCCAATAGAGAGTAGTTAAATAGATCTTTGGACATTAGTGAAGTTCGATGAACAATCAATAGATTCCTTGGGGAACTGAGTAAAGTCCCAATCCTTCTTACATTGCGAAACTAATCTGATCTTGAATTCAAGCCGTGTTGACTGTGGATATGAGAAGTGTACATGTATGTAGTTTTTAAATGTTATTACATGAAATTTTCTGAGTAGTTGCTTCGAGTCTATTCTCCATATTCTTCTATCTTCTGTCTTCTGTGCTTAATTGACCTAGGTGTGTATTTATAGACTTCCCTTTGTTTTTAACTTTATTGTATCGGGACGATAATATGGGTGATTGAATCTTCTTTGTAATGATGTGGAGAACGGATTGGATGTGTTTTTATGGTGATTGGGTAGTGTTTTGATGATTAGGGAAGGTTTGATGAAGCTTCAATGGAGTTGGGAGAGGTTTGGGGAAGAAGGAGAAGCTTAAGGATGAAAAATTCGTAATAAATCTCACTTCTTGCTCTTTATAACCAAAAAACGCGAAATATTTCTTTCTCTAGCGGGGTCGGGTGGTATACCGGCCATAGGATCCGGTATACCGGAGCTGTGGTTCTTAGAGGTCGAGTTACGGCAAAGTACCCGAGTCGTAACACGTGGGTACCCCTTTTTTCTCTGGGCGGCATACCGGAGCTGACCTCCTTCGATTTGTACCTCTCGGCATAGAACACGTGACGTCACCCCGTGGGCTCGGGTTTTTTGACCTACGGTATACCGGAGCTCTGACCTGAATTTTCCCAAAAATTTCGTTTTTCTCCCAAATTCGATTTCTTTAATACCTAAACATCAAAAACACTAATACCTTTCTCAAATATGCAATATCAACTAAAAATAACTAAACTAAACATGAATTAAAAACCTAAAAATGTAATAACATAAAAGAAACTACGGGTTGTCTCCCGTATAGCACTTTTGTTTAACGTCTTTTAAAGTTAGACGTGTTACCTCGGTTAAGGTTTGCGAAATTTAAATCTCTAGCCTTTCACTCCCACGAACTTTTCAGATCTATTCTTTGTAGTAATGGATGGTTTCATTCATATGTTCTGGGGTGTTTACGTGTCTTGTGGTAACTTTATTTCGTTTGTAGCATTACACTCCCCTGGCAATCCATTCGTCCCCTGTTTGTTAGAAAGAATGTGCTTCATGAACTTACGATATTTTGTTATTCTTGTGAGAGCTTCTACAAACGGGATGTTGATCTTTAACTCGTTCACCATGTCAAGGAACTTCTTGAATTCTTTTTCATTTTCTGATTTCTGACACGTGACGGGAGTGGTGGAGGAGGACGTGTGATGATTACCACTGGGATCTTTTTCTTTTCTAGTGTCTTCTCTAGGACACTCGTTTGTCCAATTACGTCTTCACCCTTGTCTTTAATTGTTTCTTCAACCACTTTTTCAGGAGTAGAGGTTGGTTCTGGTTCTAGTCTAGGTGGAGATAATTGTTTTCCACTTCTCAATTCAACTGCATGACAAGCATGATCTTCAGGAGCAACAGTATCACTTGGGAGTTGCCCTTTTGGCCTATTTTGCATTGCACTTGCCATTCGTGATATTGTAAGCTCAAGGTTCTTAATCACCTTGGACTGAGTTTGGATTCTTCGCTGGTTTATCTTCATATTTTCTTCAACTACTTTCATCATTGCAGCCATACTTGAATTCAAACTCGAAGGTTGCTTTTGTGGAGCTTATTGCATTGAATATTGAGGTGGTTCTTGATAAGCTTATTTATAAACTGGCGCTTCTTGATAGATTTCTTTGTACATCGGCGCTTCTTGATAAGTGGGTTGTGGTGGATAGTAAGATTGAGGTCGAGGTTGATAATAATTCTCTTGATTTCTGACCCAATTTTGATTTTGTGGGGGATGATAATTAGCGTAACCTCCTTGAGGATGATAATAACCATCAGAATAATGGTGTCTTTTATGAGATACGAAGGAAGGTGAGGCTATATTATTCATGCAATTCTCCCACGAATGGTTTCGTGCTCCACAACCTGGACATAAAGGTAAAGTAGGTACTAGATTCACCTGAGCTATTGTTCGCGCTTGTTCTCTTAATTCCGCAAGTTGTTGGTTTAACTCTTTGAGCCTTAGAGATTCTACAGGCTCTTCTTGTTTTTCTGATTCAACCGGCCAACTTCTCTCGGTCTCAAGAACTTTCTCCATGATATCTTCAGCTTCTTCAGGATCTAATAACACAAAACCTTTACCTCCTAACATATCTGCTCTTTTTTTTGGACACGTCTTTAAGTCCTCCATAGAAAATGGTTAATGAATATTCTGGCGATGATGTATGGCATGGACATCTCGCCTTCATCTCGTTAAAACGTAACCATGCTTCACCCATACTCTCCTTGTCTTCCTGCATAAATTGTTCGAGCTCCAACATATCTTTCAATCTTCTACTAACCGGATAAAATCGGTCTAAAATTTAGATTAAAGCTTGTCCCAATCTGGAATAACGTGAGGGCGTTGGGTATCGTACCTATCGCTTGCACTTCCGGTAAAAAAGAACTGGAACATAATGTAATACATCTGCTCCTTTGTAACGCCTTTGGTAATATAAACGTCATAGATCTGCATAAATTTCTGAACATACCGGACCAGATCTTGTTGTGCAGCAACGCTAAATTGGAGAAATACTTGTGTAAACCATGACCATAGATGGGGCCATGGTTTTTGAGTTTTATATTAATACTTTCCATGCAATTGGAAAGAGAGTAAAACGTATGTTTTTTTTCCTTTTTTTTCATTGTTTTTTTCATTATTTACTTTTATTTTACACTAATATCTTACATATTAATTTTACATATAAATATATAAAACTTAACCTAAAAAAATTACTCTTAAAATTAGATAAAAAAATTATATAAAAATAGAACTTGATGCATAAAAGGTTTAAGGTTGCATGGCAAACTCAATAGCCCTCACAAACTATTGTTGCAGTTTCACCATCCAACCTATCATTTCTAACACTACGTAAAAGAATTTCATCAATTTTTATGAGTAATTCTTTTTAGGTTAATTTTTATATATTTATATGTAAAATAGGTAGGTAAAAAATGTTAGTTCAAATAAAGTAAATAATAAAAATTAAACAATAATAAAAAAATTAAAAAAAGACGTGCCTTTCTCTCTCTTTCCAATTGCATGGAATTAAAAAGTATTAATATAGAACTCCAAAACCATGGCCCCATCTATAGTCATGGTTTACACAAGTATTTTACGCTAAATTGTCCATGACTCGCAAATTGCGCTATCATGCCTGGATCTGGTCTAAAATTGGCGACATGGATTTCTAGAGTGCGGATTCCGCGTGGTTGCACTCCATATGTGATGGGAAGGTCAAGTCTCCTTGGGCTCGCCATCTGTAAAATCTGTAAAACAAAAACTAAAAAGGAAAGCGTAAAATAGAACTAACTAAAATAAAAGCACTAGATAATTGCACAAGGACTAACGATGTAGTCCCCGGCAGCGGCGCCAAAAAACTTGTTGTCGCCTAAGGTGTGATAAAATAATGAATAAAATAAGTGAAAATAAACACCCTAGGCTGAGCACGGTTCTGAAAGTATACAGATGGTATGCAAGTTTTAATGAATAAGTAGAATTCGTTCCTCAGGGACTACGAAGGTTAAGAAGAACTTATGCAAATATTAAAGTGCAAATATGAGAGTTAGAACAGATAATACGCAAGTAGAAAGAAGAGATTAATAAATATTTATTTGGTTTTTAAACAAGAAAACTAAACTACTAAATTAAAAGACAGAAAATAAATAAAATTAAAGAATATAGTATGAGAGTTTAGCTTGAGTAATTAGCAAGTAATCCCCACTAGTTTTGCCGTTCTAAACATGTAAGGGTGAATCATGTAGTATTTCAATAGTCGGTTTCAATTGCGCTAGGTAGATAATTTTAGGGTTTACCTGTGTCAATAAGAACCTAACAATCTTTTCGTGTAATTTATTAAATAGCAATAAACTAAAGCATAATGACTATCTAGTTAGGCTGAATTGTCAGATCAAACCTTATTCTAGACGTTATGTGCTAATCCTATAATTAGATATACATATATCCTATAATTAGATAAACCATAGATGTCAATCAAAACTAGGGTTCATACATATATGCTAAAACTCAAGCTAAATAAAATTTAGTTCATATTAAGAAAAGAAGAGAAAAGAATTACAAAATTAAAGGTTGAAGGAGACATAATTGATGCACAACTCCTTCTAGACTTCTTTTCTTGTTATAAGCTTCTTCCTGACCTTAAGGTTTAGCCAAGGATGATTTTTCTAATGATAATAGGTTGTATTTATAGTGTATAGGAAGACCTAATTGTTTTCTTGAAGGAAAAGGTAAGTGTTGGACTCCAAGCCCAACTCAAATTCGTAGCCCAAAAACATGGAATCAGCCCCGTTTTTGTTTTGGTCATAACAGCTTCAATACTTATCCATTTGACGCGAATGAGTAGTCGAAATTCTTTTTCTCGGAAAGATCTTTAACTTTTCTCTTGACTGTTTCTCCAGATTCCTCACCGATTTTGAGAGATAAGCTGATTTGTGATCGTGGGTGCTGGAATTCAGATTTAAGGCAGCTTTTCCTTTTCCATATTTTTAGCTTTTACTTCCTTATCTTCAATTTCCATGTTTATCTTCTTTCCTTTAGCTCTTGGAACCAACTTCGACTCTAATTAATTACCATATATCTCTAAAACTTCACACTAAATAAATAATTAAACCCAATATGCTCTAAAAATAATAAATAATCAATTCAAGACACAAAATAGGAAAGTGTACTAAATCATGAGAAAATCGACCTATAAACTAATAAATACAACTAAAATGATGTCTCCAAGTAGGATTAATTCCTCACAAAAATGGAGACATCACATGTTAAAAGCAGGAATAGGAGAAAAGGATGACGAGCCAATAAATGTCATGGAGCTTGCGATTCCACAAGAATTCAGGTCAATACCAACTTCAGTAGTGATATTAGTAGGGGAGTGTTGAAATAATAATTGATTGAAAGAAGGAATATTTGTTGTAATTAGCATCGTTAGTGAACTCATTTCACATTTCATCAATGTCCAGCTCCCTAGCATTTAGAACCTCATTGATGGCATGGTTGTTAACAATAATTCTCATACCCACATCTCCCAATTCTTCACGAAAGATCTTGAAAAGTAGCAGGATAGATTTTCTCCCACAATTTAACTGGGCCATCAAAATATGAGATCTTGTTATAGATGTTTTCCATGATTCCTAAGCTCTCGCGTTTCCTTTTAGAGGATCCGCTTTCATCTTTTTTCTCGTCGCCTTTGTCACCCCTATTCTTATTTTGAGATGAATGGATATAACCAAATTGGATATTAGAGAATAAAGTGTTCTTATTTTGCATAAATTTTTGCATAGATCTAGCGGGATCTTCACGGGCAGCCCCACTATAATGGATGTAAGTAGCAAATTGATTTATAGTTTGCATCGTACTTGAATCTCATAGCTTGAATATCGGGTAGACGCATCCCAATTGGAGAATGGTTGTAGCTCATGAGGTTGCATAAACCAAGGTACTCCACCTGGTGGGACTTGTGCACCATGATTATTATTCAAAGATAGTTGTTCTCGAGGAGGAACTTAATTTCGATTAATAACACCACTCTAAGGTGGAACAACCCCTTGTGGTGGAACTATTGGGTTCCCATTAACATTCAAATTTAACTGAGCATTAACATTCCCCGCGACCATTTTTTCTTGTGCTCTCTCATCCAGCGAGAGAGACCTTATAAGACAATTAAGACTTTCATTTACATCGGTAGCAGACGATTCTCAAAGAGTTAATAATTCTCTCTCTCTCTCTCTCTCTCTCTCTCTCTCTCTCTCTCTCTCTCTCTCTTCCTTTGAGATCGAAGTAATCTCTCGGGATCCGAGAGCATACACCAAACCTAGTAAGTTGTAGAGAGACACAAACAACTACGCACGTAGAACCAAAAACAATTAAACTCTACTACACTTAATGAAATCACAAATATTAACCAAATAATATTTAGCAACGGCGCCAAAGACATGTTGTCCCCAAGAGTGTGAAAAATAAATCAACACCTGAGGGAGTTACTATCTACAAGTGTACAGGTTGTTAACCAGTAATAACTAAGTATTAGAGTATCATACTCCATAAGGACTAAAAGGTTGATAATTTGTGTTTTAAGGAAGCGTAGGGGGTCTAGTTGCAACTAAAAAAATTAAAAGATATTTGTTTTTGTTTTCGAAATTAAAAATTAAAATGAAAGTAAATAAAAGATGATTAAAAATTAAATAACTAAAGGATGGAATAGTAAATACAATAATATAAATGAGAAGATAACTTGAGAGTCGCTAGTAATCCCCACTAGTTATGGATTTACGCATTTAATGGTAGAAGGGCGAATTGATATTTTACCAATAGTCGGGATTCTTAAATCTCCCTAAATCTCTCCCGGATAGATGGGGGGCTATACTGCAATGCTAGGGACCTCTACCGAGTGACCTTACAATACTTTCAAACGTAACTAATTCTAAACCAATTGACTATCCAGTTAGTCAAGACCTCCCGACTCAATAATGCACACCGAACAATTATATGTTATTTTCTATAATCCGACTCTCCTCCCGGGCGATATTCAGGGCTACTAATACCTAACCCACTACATGGCCTTCGTAAAGGCTGAAAAATCCAATACAAAAATATAATAAATGCAAAACAATCAATTCAGTTCAATTGCGACATCGAGGAGTAGGTTGCACAAGAAGATACTACAATTATGATGGTTGAGATATGAAGAGAATGATGGCTAAGGTTGCTGGAGAGAGAGAGAGAGAGAGAGAGAGAGAGAGAGAGAGAGAGAGAGAGAGAGAGAGAGAGAGAGAGAGAGAGAGAGAGAGAGAGAGAGAGAGTATCATGAAGAAGATGGAAAAATAAGATGTATTTTAAATTCTAGAATTATTAGGGTATTTTAGTAATCTAACGTTAACTTACACACCAAAACTAACCCCCAACTAAGGGCCCGTTTGGAAGTGCTTATTTTAGAGTAAAAAAGCGCTTTTAGAATAAAATTCAAATTTTAAAAAAAATATTAAAAATAATCTTGAAATCTAAAATTATTTTAAGTGCTTTTTTTAAGAAGCACCTATTTGGTGCTTCTCAAAAAAGTGCTTTTCAAAGTTAAAAAAACTCTTAAAATGCTAAAAGCACTTTTAAGTGCTTCTCCAAAAAAGCACTTCCAAACGGGCACTAATACACACACATACAACCTAGTTTTCACGTAGAAAATGACCAAACCTCTAAATTGTTGACGAAAAAAATCGAAGACCCATAAATTCTCAGTAAACCGGCCACATGACTTACAAAATATAACAAATAACCAAGTGACTTTAAACTATAAAAAAGTTTTTTTCTTTTTGATGATCATCAAATATAAATTTGACAGATAATTTAAAGAAATGATATATTTTTTATTTGTGGGGGAGTGATTTTTATATACTTTAAAAAAATACGAATAATTATTACAATATATATTTTTAAAATCATAAAAATCCTTAAATAACATATGCACAGTAAAAATTACCAATTAATTGATGAAATTGGCGGAACGAGTCGAAAAAAATGGGCACAATGACATAACTTAAACAAAATAATGTCATTTGATTTTTTATTAAAAAATCATAATTCATTAATCAAATAATTTAGTGATCCCTTAAATTATTATTAAACAAAAAAGTTGTAATTAATATTGAATAATCCAATATTATTATTGATTAATTATATTATAACACATACTTTATATTTTAAATTTATATAAATTCATTATACTAACTAACTAATTCAATTAATTGATTATGATATATAATACTAAACCATTTATTAAATAAAAGTCTTGCCTAAAATAAATTAGAGATATTAGTCAATTAAATTTAACAATTCAATAACCCACCCCTAAAGAGTCCAACCTATTATTTCACCCCAGGAAGGTCCAGCGTTTTAATAGATATATCATCCTTACCCCTGTAGTAATTGATCTACTCAGATTTCTTGCATAATTATCTCAACCATATATATTATTTTGTAAGTGCTTCTACTTTTATATCATATCTAAATAATCCCACGATTAAAAAAAAGAAACATAAAAGAAATCTCTTCACATTGTTCTTCCCACCAAGCATCGTTCTTGTTCTGTCACTACGCCATCAACACTAACTCCGATCCACCCGGAAGCCACACAACACCTTCGTACACTACCCTCCCTTTGTACACCTCTGTACACTAGCCTCCGTACTCCATCAATTTGTCGATACAAACTCCACCCCCAAAAACCACGATCTGAACCCACTACATCCAGCAACGATTCAACGATTCACCATTAACATAATCACCCTTCATAAACACTGGTCCAACATCAAAATTCAGCAGCGGTTTGAAGCCCACATCGAAGCCAATTGTACGAAGTCGCCATTGCTGTTCTTGGTTCACAATTTAACAGCCAAGGACGACTTCAACACCGTTTATCTTCCTCAAATTTGAATTATCATCCGCCGTTGAACTCTGTTCGTATTGCTTCATACCCAACAAAAGCATCGTTCTTCAACCGTCGCTACGCCATCAACACTAACTCTGATCTACTAGAAAGCCACCGTAACACCTCTGTACACTACCCTCCCTAAGCTTTTGGACCGGACTATGAAAGCTCTTGATATCTACACCGTTGTGACTAAAGTATTGATCTGGTCCATCAATGGCAGAGATTAGCGCAGGTTGGTGTTTCATGTTTGGAGAAACGACCCGTTAGTAGTGGACAGGTTGAGCGGGCCAAGAAAGCTCTTAACAATTTGCTTATGTCCATGGCGTATGATGATAAGGAGAATGGTTTTCAAGGGAAATCCACATAGAGGACATGGTTTCTGATGGGTTATGTGTGAAATATTAGTGTTGTTTTAGTTAATATCGGTGGTCTGTAATTACTGGTGTTGGATATAGTTCATACTCTGGTCTTGATGGGTTGCTTTTTAACTTTTGATGGTGTAACAGGCAAAAACAAAGGGGTATATACACTGCACATAAAATATTCAATCTTCTGTTTCTGATGGGTTATGTGTTAACTTTTGATGGTGTAACAGGCAAAAACAAAGAGGCATACACACTGCACATAAAATATTCATTCTTCTGTTTCTGATGGGTTATGTGTGGAATATTAGTGGTGTGCTAGTTAATATCGTTGGTTTTGTAATTACTGGTGCAATTTTATTTGTAATTATCATGCAAAAATTAAAGATATATAATCATTGATTTCTATTTGTTTTATTCATTTCATTTTGTACTTAATTTAATGTTTTTGGCAATTTTTTCCTTTTTGTTTTGATATTAATTGATTGGTTGTATATAATTAGGAAATTTGTTTTAGTAAGTCAAAATATATTAATAGAGCATAAGGGCAATCCAGACTTTTTGGGTGGGATAGACCTGATGGGCAACTGACAATAGGTCGTGGACTCTCGCAGTCAATCACCCAATAAATTATCACTTTTTATATTTTGGAATAAATTATTACTTCATTAGTACAAAGGGATTAATATTGGATTTGGATCCTCTACTAACTAGGTTTCAATACTAACTCTACTAACTCCAATCACAATTAAGTAATTAGTTTTTAGCATTATCTTTGTTTATAATTTATTTCTCTATCTTCCTATTATATCTCACATAGTAATTTAATTATAAATAAAAATAATGCTAAAAACCAATTACTGAATTGTGATTGGAGTTAGTAGAGTTGGTATAGGAATAAGTTAGTAGATGATCCAAATACATTAACAATACACTTACTCAATCTAGAGTCTAAAACAAATAATAATTATTATTATTTAATAACATATTAATCGAAAAAGAAATAATGTGTCATTCAGATATTATGCTAAAAAATAAAATAAGTGAAAACTAAGGAGGTGATAACAAAAGAAGCCCATTCGCCAGCTGAAATTTTGGATGAAATGCTACAATAACGTCTGTCCACTGCTTTGTTGTTACAAAGATATACTCCTCCACCCCCACCTCTTCCACCCCCTCTTCCACTGCCTCCTCCACCACCTCTTCCACTGCCTCCTCCACCACCTCTTCCACCTCCTCTTCCATTTCCTCCACCTCCTCCACTGCCTCCTCCACCACCTCTTCCACCTCCTCCGCCTCCTCCACCACCTTTAGCTATTATTAAGGAAAGTAGAAGGCTGGTGATCAATAGCACAAACACAATACGTAGATGCTTCCTACTAATATTCATTTATATGTTTTAAGCCTAGTGTTTTGTGAATTATGGTAATATTATCTAATTAGAGTAGTTATGTGTTTAGAATTGCTAATTTTTATAGTCATATATATAATTATTTAAGCATGCAGGTACTTTATGAGTTATTTCTCAATTAGATTTCCCCATATATAATGTCTTAAATATAGTTTAAATTTTGTAAAAAGGTGAAATTCATATTTAATAACAATATTTTATTTTTCTCTAATATAAAAGAATACTATTTCCTATTTATTGTCTAGAATATTTGATCATGCTGCGAGTTTTCCTTATTTTATTAATTCAAGGATAATTTTCTAAAACCCTAAACTATAGGGTTAGTACAACACCGAGTCAAAATTATCAAATGAAGTCACTTTTGGACAAAAATAATGTTCATGACCAATTTAATAAAAATAACTAAGTTGATTATAAATTTAACAAAAAATTAAAGATAAAATAATTACTTTATATAGAGTTCTCAATTTAAAGCATAACTATAATTTTTCTTGTTACATATGTGAAATCGGGGGACCTTGACGATGGATATGAATGGGCGGCCACTCCCCTCCATCATAAATTTCCTGAATTAGAACAGACAAACGTTCCATACACGACACAAAAAGGTAGGGGGAAAGAGGGTCTCCCTGTCGAATTCCTCTGTGCTAGGTGAACGTCTCTAATGGTTTTCCATTCCATAGCACCTGTATCGTGTTTGTGGTCATTGCTGACATAATAAATTGTACCCAGGATTCTAGGAATCCAAAGAACGCAATAGTGTCTTCAATGAACCTCCAACTCAACTTATCATATGCCTTCGCTAAGTCAACCTTTATCTCCATGTAACCTTTCTTAGAGATGAGTTTCTAGGTTTGATGCTTAATCTTTTGTATTAAACCATATTATCAATTGTTGATTTCCCTAGAAGAAAGATACTCTGATTCGGATCGATCTGTTCGGCTAATAAAGGACGCACCTGATTGACCATAACCTTCATGATGAATTTGATTGGTACATTAATTAAGCTAATTGGTCGAAGTTGTCCCACCCTTTCCATATCTGTCACTTTAGGAATAAGTGATGTCTCCCTAATTGTTCTTATTTTAGACCCTTGGGAGACATCATTTTTTGTGTTTATTTGATTAATTTGATAGACTTTTGGGCTAAAAATGCAATAATCCTAATTTCCTCTTTTATTTCTAGTATTTTTGATTTATTAAACTTTTGCGCGTAATTTTGTGTATTTTAGTGAAAAGTTTGTAGGTTTTGAATATTAGCTAGGAGAGGAATTCGAGAAGAAAGCCAAAGATCGCGATATGGAGTCAAAGCTTGAAGATAAATCCCGAAAAAAATTATATTTTAAAGCTGTAAATCTGGAAAACAGGCCAAAGATTGCTGATTTCGAGGCACTTACAAGTTGATTTAGCCGATTACCTTTAAAGAGATTATGTTCCTTATCGAGTTACGGAAATTTAGCAAGTGATTTGAGGTCAATCGGAGTTATAACGAATCTGCTAGAGCCGTTTTAGTGGAAGTGGTGCAGCAGTTACGAGATTTTGGGCTTAGAAAATGGACTTGGGCTTTTAATTTTTAACTTAAACCTTAAGACAAGGCCTAATCCGTTTTTCACATTATAAAAGGAGCTTTTGACTTCTATTTTTCATACAACTCATTTTTCAGAAGACAAAGCATCAGAGAGAAGTCAACGAAGGAAGAAGAAGAAAGCTGAAGAGTTGGAGAGTGTCTATATCTCCATTCACAGCCGATTCTAATTCCGAAAATTAGGTTTTTCTTATTTTTATTTCTGTAAAACAATATGAGTCTTATTTCTTTTAATTTAGTTTTAATTTCAATTAGCATGAGCTAATTCCTTTTAGTACTTGAAAATGCTTAATGGGTGATTCCTAAAACTATTGAATTTCACATGTTTGAATTTGGGTTATAATTAATTAAATCGAATTGGGTCGTTTACATTATTCTGTAATTGGTGAATATTTACTGTTTTTGAAGTAGCTAACTAAGAACAGGTGTTAGTATCTAAGATATTCCACATATGTGGCGTGTGGATCATCCTGACAGAGGGTTTAGGTATGGACTTAAATTACTCACTATAAAATAGAAACTATTTGACTTTGACGAGCGTAGTTAATTTTAGGGCCAATGAGGTAATTTAGCTTAATCATTCAAAAGTGGATCATATTTACCCTAACGGGACTAGTGACCCTCTAGAATAGCTTTGTAGTCCACCCTGACGGGGGTACAAAGACTCTTGAATCCTGACCAATGTTAATTGACCAATTTGACCCTTAAACAGCATATGATATGAAATAGAGTTAGGAGGATCCCTTGCGTCTCTCAAGTACTGCCTGCTCATACTTGCGTCTTACATTCATTTACTTGCGTCTTGTTAGTTATTTGCATTTTTACTTTAGTCTTTCATATTTAGGATTAATACAAACCAACCAATCAACTATTAAATCGTTTACTTGTCTTCATAAGTGCAACCATTCATTAACTGATAAGCATTGTAGTTAACCATACCGTCCCTGCGAACGATCCTGTTTATCACTATTATTACTTGGGACAACCGTACACTTGCGGTTGTGGTTCTCTCATTTATTGCATTATTTTTTAGAACACACAAAGGACCACCAATAAGATGGATTAAAGTTCCATTAAGTCTAGGCGGAACAACCCCGGCCTGAATCGAATTCCGAACTATCTCGCAAATATCTGTACCTACTATATCCCAACATTTTTTATAAAATAACGCCAAAATTCCATCTGATCTTGGGGCTTTATACGGATTATACTAGAACACTGCGAAGCAAATTTATTCATGGGTAAATACCTTCTCCAATAGGTCCCTTTCCCCTTCCTCTAGACTATGGCCATGCGGCAACGCAAAACGACCCACAAATTAGCCGGTTCAGAATAAAGATCCACAAGGAAATCCCAACCAATTTTTCTAATTCCTCCTGGTCGGGCTAAAGGTGTGATAAAATAATAGATATAAAGAAGATAATAATAAAGTAAATACACCATTGACTACCACGAGAAAATCACTGCAAGTATTACAGATCGTTTGCAAGTTTAGTTGATAATTAAACTACGTTCGCAGGGATTTAATCAGTTAGATCTACTTGTATTCAATAAGCGTAGATGAACTTAGATGTTTAGATTAAAATATAGATAAGATGAATAATTATCTGATGTGAATAAATAAATTAGAATACGGAAAAATATGAATGTTAGTTAGATAAATTAGGGTTACTAATATGAGCCTATCTCACTAAGTTATTATTCTAACCTTAAGGGTGAATTGAGCATTATATACTAATGGTGGGTCCTTGTGTGTTATAAAATAATGCAGATGAAATAGAGGAACCACTAACTGCAAGTGTACAGTTTTCCCAAGTAATATATGATAATCAAGTTTGTTCGCAAGGACGGAGAATAACGTTATTTAATTAAAGATCAACATAATATTTATATATTGGAGATTTGTCGTGTATTTGTGATCTTGTTTCAATATTTTTAATATATTTAGAGAGTTATAGTTTGACATGTCACAAGAGCTAGGCGAGGTTAGGAATACTATTGCGAGAGGGACGCTTCGCTAGTCGGGTTATGGTTAAAATCCGAAAAACCGTTTAAAAAACCGAATCCGAATTATTCGGATATGGTTTTGAAAAGTAAGTCTGATGGTTAAATCCGTTAGGGTTTGGTTTTTAATAAATTAAATGGATATGGACATGGTTTTGGATTTTTTTGCAATAATCCGATCCGTTTCCATCCCTAGTTGTGTGTATCAAAAATAAACTCTCACCAGGAAAATCTTCTTTGACCAACTCTGGTCCACTATTAAACTCATAACCTTCAAGACGCGATAAATGATCTACAACTTGATTATCACAACCCTTTCGATCTCGAATCTCTAAGTTAAACTCTTGTAAAAACAATACCCAACTAATCAAACGCGGCTTCGCATTTTTCTTCTCCATAAGGTATTTGATTGCGGAATGATCTGTGTACACAACAATTTTCACTCTAAGAAGATAGGAACGAAATTTGTCAAATGCATACACAAAAGCTAGTAATTCCTTTTCCGTCACTGTATAGTTGATCTGAGCGCTTGTGAAGGTCTTACTAGCATAGAAAATAGAATGAAATAGCTTCTCATTCCTCTGACCCAATACAACACCCATAACAAGATCACTAGCATCACACGTAACTTCAAATGGCATATTCCAATCAGGAGGTAATACAATGGGTGCAGATATGAGTTTCTCTTTGATCTCCTTGTATGCCGCCATGCAAGCTTCATCAAAAATGAATTTGGCGTCCTTCTAGGGTAAGTTACACAATGGCTTAGAAATCTTAGAGAAATCTTTAATGAAACAGCGATAAAACTCAGCATGACCCAAAAAGCTTCTCACCCCTTTTACAAAAGCAAGAGGGTGAAGAGTCTTAATTACCTCAATCTTTGCATGATCAAACTCTAAGCCTGAACTCGAAACCTTGTGCCCAATACAATTCCTTCACGAACCATGAAGTGACATTTTTCCCAATTCAAAACCAAATCAGATTCATTGCATCTAATTTACACCTTCTCTAGATTCTGTAAACACTCATCAAAGTTATCACCAAAAACAGAAAAGTCATGCATAAATACCTCAAGGAATTGATCTATCATGTCCCAGAAGATTTCCATCATGCATCTCCGGAAAGTAGCAGGTGCGTTACACAATCCAAATGGCATCCTTCGATAAGCAAAGGTACCAAAAGGACATGTAAAGGTCGTTTTATGTTGGTCTTTTGGATCTACATATATCTGATTGTATCCTGAATACCCATCCAAAAAATAGTACTGGTGACGGCTATGGCGTGATAAAATAATATAAAATAGATGCAAATAAACACCCTAGCCTAGCACGTTACTAACTGCAAGTATCACATATCGTATGTAAGTTTTAATGATAAATAAGATTCGTTCCTCAGAGACTACAAGTGATGTCTCCCTATTTGTGATGAATTAATCAAGGTTGAAGACATCATTTTAGGTGTATTTAGGAATTTAATTGTCTATTTTGACTCCTATTTTATATTTTCCTATTTCTTGATTTGATAATTTATTATTTTATAGAATATTGGGTTTAATTGTTTGTTAATTGTGAAACTTTAAAGATATATGGTAATTAATTAGATGCCAAATCAATTCTAAGAGATCATGGAAAGAAGATAATGATAGAAATTGGAGATATTGGAAGGAAAAGATAGATTAGGAAAGATAAAGTTGTCAAGTAAATCTAAATTCTAGTAGCTACTTCCATTAAATTGATCATAGCTCAATATTGGCTGAGAATTTGGAAGAATGGTCTGAAGAAAAAGTGTAGAGATTTCTGAGACGATCAGTTTCGAAATAAAGAACGCGTCAATCAGAGCAATATTGAATAAGTTACGGGCAAAACAAAACAACAATAATTTCTTACATTTTCTATATTTTAGGGTTACGAATTTGATTTGGAAAAGAGTCCTATTACTTTCCCTCTACTCCAAGAATGCGAACTAGGGTTTAAAATACCTATAAATTACACCCCCCTAATTAGTAGAAACATAACCTTGGCCAACCCTTAAGCCAAGAAGAAGCTTACAACAAGAGAAGAGAAGTCTGGAAGGAGTTGGACACCAAATCATGCCTTCACAAGCGTTCAATTTTGTAATTGTTTTCTTTTCTTTCTCTTGTATGAACTAATTTACTTTAGCTTAAGATTTAGCATATGGGTATGAACCCTAGACTTGTTTTACATTTATTTTAATTTGGGATACCATTGTATTTAAACTGAATTCATGTTTTATTCTCTGTTTTATGTACTTTGATTTATTGTATGTTTTCCTTAAGGAGGCCTACATATAGTATTACTGTAATAGTATTTAGATGGTCACCCGGAAGGGGTGTCTAATTATTGAAACACCACATAAACGTCTAGTGTGTGTTAGTGATCCTGACGGGCTTGCCTAACTAGATAACCATTAGGGTATGATTTAACCACCAATCATCATTTGAAGGTCAGTCTTATTTAGGAACCTAGTTGCGTAGGAGCAACCTACTTAAGTCCCCTCATGATTGTGAGGTCGCCACCCTAGTCCACTCTGACAGAGGTAGGGAGGAATTTAGAATCCTGGTCATTGCAATTCTACATAATTCACCCTTACATAATTAAAATAAACAAGGCTAGTGGGGATTACTTGCTATATCTCGAGCTAAAGTCTCATACTCTTTGCTTCTGTTATTTAATTTTCTGTCTTTACTTTATTAGTTTAATTTTTTGTATTAAAAAACCCAATAAAAACTCTATTCTATTTTATTTTCTTGTGTATTATTTCTTCTAGCTTTTATATTTGCACTTGATATTTGCATAACTTCCCTCTAACTTTCGTAGTCTCTGAGGAACGAATTCTCTTATCATTAAAACTTGCGTACGTCCTGTAATACTTACAGTACCGCGCTAGGTTGGGTGTTTATTTTGCACTTATCTTATCTATTATTTTATCACGCCTTAGTCGACACCAACAAGCCCTTCCGGATCACTACCGCACACTAGACGTTTATAAGGTGTTTCAATAATTAGACACCCCTTCCGGGTGAAAATATAACTACTATTAAAGGTAATCCTATACGTTGCGCACCGCAAGGAAAACAGACAATAAATAAAAGCACATAAAACAGAGAATAAAACACTAATTCATTAATATAATATAATCCCAAATTAAAATAGATGTAAAACAAATCTATGGTTCATACCGATATGATAAATCTCAAGTTAAAATAGAATTAGTTCATACTAAAGAAAGAAAAGAAAACAGTTACAAATCTGAAGGCTTGTGAAGGCATAATCTTATGTTCAGCTCCTTACGAACTTCTCTACTCTTGTTGTAAGTTTCCTCTTGGCTTAAGGTTTGTCCTAGGATGTGTTTCTACTGAATAGAGGGTGTATTTATAGGCTATTCTAAACCCTATTTTGGAATTTTGAAGTAGAGGGCAAGTAATAGGACTCTTTTCCAAATCAAATTCGTTTCCTAAAATATAGGAGAGGGCCAAAACTGATGTTGTTTTGTTTTGGCCGTAACGTCTTCAATATTGCTCCTATTGATGTCTCCTCTTTTGTTATATATTTATATGCTTAGGAGACATCAAATTAGGTGATTATCTGGCTATTTTAATAGACTTTTAGTAATAATATGCAATATTCCAATTTCTCTCCTTCGATTTTAGTATTTTTTGATTTATTAAGCTTTTGCCCGTAATATTGCGTATTTTAGTGAAAAGTTTGTAGGTTTTGAATAATAGCTAGGAGAGGAGTTCGAGAAAAAAGTCAAAAATCGTGATATGGAGTCAAAGCATGAAGACAAATCCCGAAAGATTTGAGATTTTAGAGCTGTAAATCTGGAAAGTTGCCAAAGATTGCTGATTTCGAGCCACGTAAGAGTAGATTTAGCCGCTGACTTGTGAAGAGAAAACGTGCCCCATTGAGTTAGGAACTTTAGCAACTGGAATGAGGTCAATTCGAGTTGAAACGAGTCGGTTAGTGCTGTTTTAGTGGAGGTGGTGCAACAGTTACGGGATTTTGGGCTAAAATAATGGACTTGGGCCTTTATTATTTCATTTAAACATTAGCTAAGGTCCAAGTCCGATTTTTATAAGTATAAATAGGGCTTTTGACTTCTATTTTTCACACAATTCATTATTCACATAGTCATACAAGAAGAAAAGAAGCGGAAGCAAGGAAAAGAAAAAGTTTGGAGCTGGAGACTGTCTATATCTCCACCTTGCAGCCGAATCATCTTCCTAATTAGGTTTCTTATTTTCATTTCTGTAAAAAGAATTATGAATTCCTTTCAATTTATTTTCTTAGTTTTTACGATTATGAGCTAATTTCATTTGGTACTTGAGAACGCGTAATGGGTTGAACCATAATCTATTTCATTATATGTCTTTGAATTTGGGATTTATTTAATTGAAATCGAATTGGGTATTTAATATTTTCTTTAATTTATGCTTATTGACTATTATTGAAGTAGCTAATCAATGTTAGGACCTAGTATTTAGGTTATTTCAATTAGTGGCAATTGGATCACCTTGACGGGGGGTCTAGGTACAGAACTAATTAACGAATGTAGGATAGAAATTATTTGACTTTGATAGGCTTAATTAATCTTACGGCCAATTGGGTAATTAGGTTTTAATCATTCGAAGGTGGACTATATTCACCCTGACGGGGTTTGTAGCACCTGAGAAGAGCTCCTTAGTCCACCCTGACGGGGGTAAGGAGATAATTGAATCCCGACAAATATTATTTATCGAATTAGTCCCTTAAACAATACATGGAATGATTTGATTTAGGTGAAATCCTAGCGTTACTCGAGTACTACCTCTCATATCTTGCGTCCAACTATTTTTACTTGCGTCTAGCTTTATATTTTCATTAATTTAGTCTTTTCATTATTTGTCTTAGTTATTAGAAAAACAACCAACAAATCTTAAAATCATTTACTTGCTTTACGTGCAATTAATCACTATCTTGATAAGCATTAGAGTCAACCAATCCGTCCCTGAACGAATCTGTTTATCACTATTATCACTTGGGACTACCGTACACTTGCGGTTGTGGTTCTCTTTACTTATTGCATTTATTTTAGAACACACTAAGGACCACTAAGTTTTTGGCGCCGCTGCCGGGGACGGTAGCGTGTGACCCCGGTGTTTATCCTTTAGTGTTAGTTGCATTTTTATTTTTCAGTTTTACGCTTTGTTTGTTCATCTTTTTCAGGTTTTTAGGTTTGGTGTATGCGAATGAGACTCTTTAAGGATCTTGAGCCATTACCTCCGATCCTTGATAATCCGGAATCATTAGTCGGACTTTCTAACAAGAGAAGGAAAGAACAAGAAGCACTAGAAGTAGAAAGACTAGCGAACGAAATGGATAATCTTAACATTCAAAACAACAATGGACAAGGAGTTCAACTAGACGCAAACGACCAACCAATAGCGCCGTCAGCGCCACCAGTTGTCCCTAATCCTCCTATTCAAATCCAAGTAGCCGAACCATGGTTCCTTACCGGTCCAACACAAGATCCATTCCTTGCTCTTCCTCTTGGGATTGGATCAGCTAATATCAATGTTCCGAGATTTCGTCCAGATTCGGGTATGTTAGCTCAGTTTCAGAATTTCGAAAATTTTTGTGGCAAGCCCGGAGAAGATCCAATTCGCGCAATACCAAAGTTTATGCAAATCTAAGATTCGTATATCACTCAAGGAGTAACAAAAGAGCAAATGTATTTTGCTACATTCAGATTTTTCTTGATAGATAGAGCAAGTTATTGGCATGATTCACAAGAGCCGGGAAAGATTACTAATTGGGAACAGTTACAGACTGCATTTTTCGATAGGTATTATCCGTCCAACATGAGGTTAGATGCTCAACTCGAGTTAACACATTTCC
The DNA here is from genome assembly GCA_029959085.1 of Nemophila menziesii. Lineage (NCBI taxonomy): Eukaryota > Viridiplantae > Streptophyta > Magnoliopsida > Boraginales > Hydrophyllaceae > Nemophila > Nemophila menziesii. The sequence continues at coordinate 36,582,425 of JARWIR010000011.1, forward strand.
GACAAGAATATGATGAAGCGTTGGGTAGAAGTTGGTCGAGATTTCAGAATTTTTTACGAAGAGTCCCTTATCATGGCCTTTCAGATCAGCAACAGTTGAAAATTTTCTATAACGGTCTTGATGGGATTTCATGCAAAGATTTAGATTTGTTATGTGGTGGTGCGTTCTTACGAGTTCAACCCGTTCACGCAAGAATCATTTTGGATAGGACAGTCGATAATGAAGTGGGGTGGAATACCGTGAGAACACCAGCTAAAGGGGGAGTTAATAATGTCAACATGGAAGAGAAGTTCACCGCCTTAGAAAGCAAAATACAAACCACTTTAGAACAACAATTGAAACAACTCACGTTAGCCGTGAAAGAAGGTTTTTCAAGTAAAAGGGTTGAAGTGAACGCTACGCAAGAATTGTATGGGTGTTCAAATTATGGTGTTCAAGAGCACGATTGGGAACATTGTGAGTATAATACCGAAGCCGTGATGTTCGTTTCTAACATGGGAAATTATAATTCGAATGGACAAGGTTATCAACCCAACAGAAACCATCCGGGTTTCCAATACTCAAATCCTAATGGGGCAGCTAATCCTACCTACGCATATCAACCACGTCCCCAAGGTAATACTTATCAACCTAGACCACAAAATAACTACCAAGGAGGACAGAATTACGGAAATCAGGCTCAAAGGCAACCTCCTCAAAATAGTTATAATGATACAATGAATCAAAAAGACTTACCCTTTCAATCTCAAGAAGGAACTGAAGATCTTCAGTTAACAGTTGACAAATTAATGGCAATGCAGGCACAAACTATTCAGACTCAACAAACCTATGAAGCTACATTAAAATTCCTGGGGACTCAAGTAGATCAAATTTCAAAACAATTAAATCAGCGTCCACAAGGAAGACTCCCTAGTGATACAGAAGTCCCAAAATAAACTAAAGATTGTAATGCCATAGCGTTGAGAAGTGGTAAGAAACTTCCTCCACCCCCATTTCCAGTCATGAAAGAAAAAGAAGTGGTAAATAAAGAAAAACCAGTAGTGAAGGAGGTAGAAAAAGAAAGTGAACCTGAAGTAATAGAGGTGGTCCAGAAGTTCAGAAAAAGAAAGATATTGTGGAGAACCGTCCTCCTCCGCCTTTCCCTTCGCGAGTTCGAAAAAAAGGAGATATGGCCGAATATCATAGATTCATCAATAGGGTAAGGGGTCTCAACATAAATATTCCGTTACTTGAAGCTATTAAAGATATACCGAAATACGTGAAGTTTTTGAAAAGAGCCCTAACCAACAAATGGTCGTATTATGATAATGAGATGATTGGTTTACCCGAAGAGTGCAGCGCTATCTGCCAAAGTAAGTTTCCACCTAAGTTGCTTGACCCTGGGAGTTTTACAATTCCGATATCGATTGGTAAGGAGTGGCAAGGTAAAGCATTATGCGATTTGGGTGCAAGTATTAATCTTATGCCCAAATCGATCTTTGATAAGCTAAGAATAGGAGATTTGAGACCTACTTCTATGGTCTTACAAATGGCCGATAGATCCCTCGTTCATCCGGAGGGACGAATCGAAGATGTCCTCGTTAAGGCAGGTACTTTAGTTTTTCCCGTTGATTTTGTTATTCTTGAATACGACGCGGATAGGAATGTCCCCATTATTTTGGGATGACCATTCCTAGCCACGGGGTGTACTTTGATCGATGTAGAAAACGGAGAATTATCCATGAGAATCCAAGACAAGGAGGTGAAGTTTAATGTGTTCAGAGCTATGAAATTTCCAGATGTTCCAGGAGATTCCTTTCGAATGGATGTAGCTGAACATGCCACGCAAGAGGTATTTGATTGTTTTAATTATGATGATATCTTGCAGGCTTCTTTGACACTAGACTTACCTGAGATGATGGAAGAGCTAGCCAAACCAGTGGCAGCTCTCAATTCGGGAAACCCAAAATATAGGCGTCCTGCCTATGAACCTGTGCGAGAACCGGTGAAGATGATCATTAAAAATAAACCATCCATTGAATCTCCTCCGAAGTTAGAAGAAAAACCATTGCCAGCTCACTTGAGGTATGCGTATTTGGGTACTAATAATACTTTACATGTTATTGTTTCAGCAAATTTAACAGGTTTTCGAGAAGATAAACTGCTACGTGTACAAAGGGCGAACAAAGAAGCGATAGGTTGGACCATTGCTGATATCAAAGGCATTAGTCCATCCTGTTGTCAACATAAAATTATTCTTGAAGATGATAGTGCACGTTCAGTTGAAAATCAAAGGAGATTAATGCCAGCAATGAAGGAAGTAGTGAAGAAAGAAGTGATTAAGCTACTAGACGCGGGAATCATCTTTCCCATAGCTAGTAGTGAGTGGGTTAGTTCAGTTCAGTGCGTACCGAAAAAGGGAGGAATGACTACCATCCTCAATTATCAGAATGAAGCCATCTCCACGAGAACAGTTGTTGGTTGTAGGGTTTGTATGGATTACCGCAAGTTGAACAAGGCGACCAGAAAAGACCATTTTCCTCTTTCCTTCATTGATCAGATGTTAGACAAATTGGCTGGTAGGGAATATTACTGTTTCTTGGATGGTTATTCGGGGTATAATCAGATTTATGTAGATCTAGCTGATCAACACAAAACCACATTTACATGCCCTTTTGGTACCTTTGTCTATCGAAGGATGCCTTTTGGGTTATGTAACGCACCCGCTACCTTTCAGAGATGTATGATGGCTATTTTCTGGGATATGATAGATAATTTCCTCGAGGTATTTATGGATGACTTTTCCGTATTTGGTGATAACTTTGACGAGTGTTTACAGAATTTGGAGAAGGTGTTAATCAGATGAAAGGAAACAGATTTGGTATTGAATTGGGAAAAGTGTCATTTTATGGTTCGAGAAGGTATAGTGTTGGTTCATAAAGTTTCAAGAGCAGGGTTAGAAGTTGATCGTGCAAAGATTGAGGTAATAAAAACTCTTCCCCCTCCCATTTCTGTAAAAAGGATAAGAAGTTTTCTAGGCCATGCTAGATTCTATCGTCGTTTTATTAAGGATTTTTCGAAGATTACAAAACCTTTGTGTAACTTACTCGAGAAGGACACCAAATTCCTTTTCGATGAAGCTTGCATGAAGGCATTTCAAGAGTTGAAGGAGAAGCTTATTACTACACCGATTGTGTTACCTCCTGATTGGAAAATTCCTTTTGAAGTTATGTGTGATGCGAGTGATTTAGCTATGGGTGCTGTGTTGGGTCAAAGAAAGAATAAGGTATTTCACTCTATCTATTATGTGAGTAAGACATTCACTAGTGCTCAAGTTAATTATACAGTGACTGCAAAGGAACTTTTAGCGGTAGTTTATGCTTTTGACAAGTTTCGTTCGTATCTTCTGGGAGCGGAAATTGTTGTATTCACCAACCATTCCGCTATAAAGTACCTTATGGAGAAGAAAGATGCTAAGCCGAGGTTAATCAGATGGGTTTTATTGCTCCAAGATTTTGACTTAGAGATTCGAGATCGAAAAGGTTGTGAAAATCAGGTTGCAGATCATTTGTCTCGTCTTGAAGCATCTGAATCAAACACTAGTCCCGAATTAGTTCGCGAAGAATTCCCAGATGAAAGTTTATTTGCTATCTTCAATGGTTCACCGTGGTATGCTGATATTGCAAATCTTGTGGTAAGTGGTTCTTTTCCTGAAGGAGCTACTTCTCAAGACAAGAAGAGGCTAAGTACCCGTGCTAAACAGTTTTTTTGGGAGGACCCTTTCCTCTACAAAGTGTGTGGTGATCAAATGGTAAGAAGGTGCATACCTGAGAATGAGATTTATGGAGTTATTGCAGGTTTTCACGATTCACCCTATGGAGGACATTTTAAAGGTGATCGCACAGCTGCTAAGGTACTTCAATCTGGTTTTTATTGTCCTACGTTACATAAAGATTGTCATGAATATGTAAAGAAGTGTAACAGATGTCAATTTACTGGGAATATATCTAAAGGGGATGAAACGCCGCGTAATAACATTCTTGAGGTAGAGATATTTGATGTGTGGGTTTCGATTTTATGGGTCTGTTAGTACCATCCAATGGGAATTTATATATCTTGCTAGCTGTTGATTACGTATCCAAATGGGTAGAGGCTGTAGCTCTACCTACGAATGATCCGCGAGTGGTAATTAAGTTTTTGAAATCTCATATTTTCACTAGACATGGCACACCTCGAATAATTATAAGTGATGGAGGTACACATTTCGTGAACAAATATTTTGAAGACTGTTCTAGAGAAATATGGGATTAGACATCGCGTTTCCACTGCTTATCATCCTCAAGCGAATGGTCAAGTTGAAGTTTCAAATCGAGAGGTAAAATCTATCCTTGAGAAGACTGTTGGTCCTACGAGAAAAGATTGGTCTTTAAAATTAGATGATGCACTATGGGCTTATCGTAGTGCTTTCAAAACTTCTATTGGTGTATTTCCGTATCAAATGGTGTATGGTAAGGCTTGTCATTTACCTCTCGAGCTTGAATTGGGTGCATATTGGGCCATAGCTGAATTGAATTTAGATCCAACCTTAGCCGCTGAGAATAGAATGATGAAATTAAATGAACTAGATGAGTTTCGATTACATGTTTATGAGAATGCTAAATTGTATAAAGAAAATACGAAAAGATGGCATGACAATCGAATTAGAGTGAAGAAGTTTGAAGTTGGACAAAAGGTCCTAAAATATAACTCGAAGTTCAGCAATTATCCGGGTAAGTTGAGATCCAAATGGTCGGGTCCCTATATCGTAACAAAAGTCACGCCTCATGGAGTTATTGAGATTGAGAGTCCGATCGAGCACCGTACCTTCATGGTAAACGGTCATCGATTGAAGATTTATCACGGAGGCGAAGATATTAATAACAAGGTGGACCCACATCCCGGAGAGATTATGTACCTCCTCGAAGCACCTTAGAAGTGTGAGGTAACCGTCGAGCTTAACGACGTTAAACAAAAGCCAATTCATTGTATATTAGTTTCGTATTTTCGTTAATTCATAGTGTATATTAGTAATTTTTGTTGATTAGTGTTTATTATTAAGAAATGAGGAAGGGTGGTGTTTTTTATGATTTCAGGGGTCGAAGAACCAGAGTTTGGGGTCAAAAAGATGGAAAAAAGAGAGAAAAATGAACCCCAAGACAGGGGCAAAACCGGGAACCCAATTTTCACAAATCCGGGAACCCGGTTTTGGAAGCTACAGCCCCCAAGTCTCTGGACATTGCGTCAGCTTTGACGCAGAAGGCTGCGTTGGGATTCGCGAAATCGACAAAAACCGGGAACCCGGTTTCAAGAGCCAGGAATCCCAACTCTCTGGTCATTGCGTCAGCTTAGACGCAGGAGGTTGCGTCCGAGGTAGCGTTGGGACTCGCGCCATCGACAAAAACCAGGAACCCGGTTTAGGCGAAACCAGGAACCCGGTTTCGAGAGACAGGAATTCCAACTCTCTGGTCACTGCGTCAGCTTTGACGCAAGGTGGCTTGCGTCCAAGGTAAAAAAAATTCGTATTTAGTAATTTTTCCACGCCGACATAGCGTCAAAACCGGGAACTTGGTTTCGCCGCTGTGAGAGGCGGTTTTGAGCTTTTAACCTAGATTTTTTTCCTTCTTTTCCAAGCGAACCTCTTATTTCGAATCCTAGCGTCCACCCACTCCGAAAATCATCAACATAACACTATATAATAATTAAACCAAACCCTCTTTCATCACAATAACACACAATCAACTCACATCCTCTCCAAAACACCATCAAATTCCGAATTGTCTCCAAAATTTCTTTTTCCTAACCTTCGAATTAAATTAATTCCCTCCATAATTCTTCCTAATTAACTTCTACCCATCTCATATTCCACCATATTCTTCAAGTTTTAAGCCTCAAAACATCAAAGTTCTAAGCTTTTCTCTAGCTTTGTCACTATTTGAAGTTTTGAGTTTGGGGTGGAAAGAGATGACTAACAGAACCGATTCGATGTTTAACTATCGAAGAAACTTACCAAGAAATAGGAACAATGTTGGTGCTAACCCAGAACAAGCAATTGAGATTCCGGATTCGTGTTCCAAAAAGACTGAACAAATCCCAGTTGCTTCGAAAAGGAAAGAAAATCCAAGCAAGGCTAACCCGAAAAAGAGTAGATTAATTGATGAATGTGAGGAAGAAAGTGAAGAAGAGATTGAGGAAGAAATAGAGCAAAAAATTCCTGAAGAGCTGGTTCAACAACAGAAACCTCCGCGTAGAAAGGTATGGGCTCAAAAGCCAAAGAGAGTTTTTGTTTCTTGGAATTATCAGGTGCGTGATAGAATTGAGTATTTAAACTTTGGTGAGGAGATGGATATTCCTAAGGGTATTATGATTAGTGCTTATAAAGATTATGATATTACTTGTGACAAATTGGGTTGGAAATAATTGAGAGAAAGGAAGCTTGAGTATATTCCTACCTTGGTGCGAGATTTTTATGAAGGATTAGCCTTTTCAAAAGAAGCAGTAGTGGTTCGCAAAAAGGTAGTTCCTTTCTCCGTTGAGCTCATTCGAAAATCATTGTAATTACCCACCTTTACTGGACTGTTCCCTTACCAAGAATCCCTTAATGACCCTTCGTTTGATTATGAATCCCTTTGGGGAAAAGTACTTGTTAATGGGGCTCGCCCAATTCCCGAGGGAGAAAGGTATCCTGGACAAATGTATAGCAGTAATTTGTTACCCTGTGCTAAATTTTGGTTTCGATTCGTAATCCCAACCTTCTTCGGAATTAAACACATCTCGGAAGTGAAAAAGGAGCATCTTTTGTTCATTAAGTGTATTATTGAGGAGAAACCAATGGATGTTGCTCGCGTGATCATCATGGAGTTTGCACGAGTTCCAACTACGCAACAAAATCTCAAATTCCCTTGTACCATCACTATTTTGTGTTTAGACGCAAAAGTCCCGTGTAAGAGCGCAGAGACTGATCGTGTAGCAGTTGGAGAAAACATGGCTTTAAATTCAATCCAAAATTCTCATGATGAAGTAATACGAGCGGTAAGAACTCCTAGAGCTCCTCCAAAGAAGAAGATGCATACCGATCAAGAGTTGGAAGCGAAAGTTCAGGTGTTGGAAGAGAACCAAGTGAAGATGATTGCTACTTTAGGGAACGTTACAAAAGAGTTAGAACTTATCCGGAACATGCTAATGGGGGTGAGCACTATTCAACACGCCACCTATGGCATACTTACGCAGAATAAAGTTCATGGACGCAACACCGATGACTAGCCACGCGCTGGTTAAGATATGTTTTCTATCCCTTCCGCGTTTTAGTGTAGTTTAGTTTATTTTATTGCGTTGAGTCTTTTTCGAGTCGTGGGGACACGACTCATTTTTGAGTTTGGGGTGGGGTTCGTTGCCTCATCCCAGTTTTATGTGCTATGTGTTTTATTGCTTTCAATAAAATTAATTAGGAGTTGCGTTTGACTGTAGAAGCTCTTAAATGTCCCCATTAAGCATACTTTTGATAAATCAATGATAGTAAATAGTGGACTTTAGGAATTAGTATAAAATGCGCTTTAATTGCATGCAAACATAGATATTGGATAGGAAAAATTAACAAACAATGCAAAAGAAGTAAGTTCGTACTTAAGGAAAATGTTTGGTGTGTAGAACGTGAGATCTAAATTAGTAGAGAACCCACTTAGATATGAATTAGAGACGAACCTTGTAATTAGGAAAATGATAGGGGCATTTCTTTGATAGCCATTTGAAGCCTTTTAGCTTTCTATCCCTTGTATTAATATTATCCGCCTTAGCCCAATTTTGAGCCTTAAAGCCTTTTCTTATGTCGCCATGTTATAAGCCCATATCCCCTTAGTTTATTAGGCATTTCCAAAATGACCCGCACTTGAATCACGATCCTGAGACATGTCTCGAGCTTGAGTTTGGGGTGGTGGGTCCATCTTTTGGGGAATTACATTGGGAGGGAGAAATATGTGTTTGTATTGAGGCACGAAAAGAAAATTCAGATGATATTGTTAATTGTAACCCTTTGCCGGGATTGGAAAAAAAAGTGAAAAAGTGAAATAAAATTCTCAAAGTCAGTAGAATCCGGGAACCCGGATTTCACAAAACCGGGAACCCGGTTTCTCCTGTCTTCATTTTTTCGAGAAAAAGAAAAAAAAGAAAAAGAAAAAGAAAGAAAGAATAAAATACCCCGCAAAGTGGAAGTTTCTGAAATCATCTTAGTATAGATTGAGTTAACTTGGGGATGCTAATTAGTGCATCAAAGGGGTTGAGTGAGAACGTTATATGAGTGTAAACTCAAGCTCGTAGACATTTGTTGATGGTAAGTGAGGAGAGAGCCAAAATCTCACTTCAAATATACCAAATATACATACCACATCGTCCCTAAGCCTACGCTAAAACCGTAAAGTCCTCGTGATTCCTAGGTGCATGGTAAGTTAATAGGTTGTATACTAAGTGGAGCGTTCAAAGCGAGTAAGGATCGATGAACAACCTATAGCCATCATTTTGAGATAAGTACGAATGTAACCTTCTAGCATTGTGAAGTTAATTTTATGATTGAATTTAATTATGTTTGATTTTTTCATGATTAATGTAGGCGTATATTAGTTCCTAATGTATTCTATATGAGATTTATTTTTAGTAATGCTTTGGGTGTATTTATTTGCGTCTATTTCTTCGTAATCACCTTCTCCCTTTGTTTTTAATTTTACTTTGTCGGGACGACAAAGGTTTGAGTTTGGGGTCTTGATGTCTCCTCTTATTTTCTATATTTATATGCTTAGGAGACATCAAATTAGGTGATTATCTGGCTATTTTAATAGACTTTTAGTAATAATATGCAATATTCCAATTTCTCTCCTTTGATTTTAGTATTTTTTTGATTTATTAAGCTTTTGCGTGTAATATTGTGTATTTTAGTGAAACGTTTGTAGGTTTTGAATACTAGCTAGGAGAGGAGTTCGAGAACAAAGTCAAAAATTGTGATATGGAGTCAAAGCATGAACACAAATCCCGAAAGAATTGATTTAGAGCTGCAAATCTGGAAAGTTGCCAAAGATTGTTGATTCCACCTAAGAGTAAATTTAGCCGTTGACTTGTGAAGAGAAACGTGCCCCATTGAGTTACAGAACTTTAGCAACTGGAATGAGGTCAATCCGAGTTGAAACGAGTCGGTTAAAGCTGTTTTAGTGGAGGTGGTGCAGCAGTTACGGGATTATGGGCTAAAATAATGGACTTGGGCCTTTATTATTTCATTTAAACATTAGCTAAGGTCCAAGTCCGATTTTTATAAGTATAAATAGGGCTTTTGACTTCTATCTTTCACACAATTCATTATTCACAAAGTCAGACAAGAAGAAAAGAAGCAGCACCAAGGAAAAGAAGAAGCTTGGAGCTGGAGACTGTCTATATCCCCACCCTGCAGCCGAATCATCTTCCTAATTAGGTTTCTTATTTCATTTCTGTAAAAAAATTATGAATTCCTTTCAATTTATTTTCTTAATTTTTACGATTATGAGCTAATTTCATTTGGTACTTGAGAACGCGTAATGGGTTGAACCATAATCTATTCCATTCTATGTCTTTGAATTTGAGATTTATTTAATTGAAATCGAATTGGGTATTTAATATTTTTCTTTAATTTATGCTTATTGACTATTATTAAAGTAGCTAATCAATATTGAGACCTAGTACTTAGGCTATTCCAATTAGTGGCAATTGGATCACCTTGACGGGGGGTCTAGGTACGTAACTAATTAACGAATGTAGGATAGAAATTATTTGACCTTGGCAGGCTTAATTAATCTTACGGCCAATTGGGTAATTAGGTTTTAATCATTCGAAGGTGGACTATATTCACCCTGACGGGGTTTGTAGCACCTGAGAAGAGCTCCTTAGTCCACCCTGACGGGGGTAAGGAGATAACTGAATCCCGACCAATATTATTTACCGAATTCGTCCCTTAAACAATACATGGAATGATTTGATTTAGGTGAAATCCTAGCGTTACTCGAGTACTACCACTCATATCTTGCGTCCAACTATTTTTACTTGCGTCTAGCTTTATATTTGCATTAATTTAGTCTTTCATTAGTTGTCTTAGTTATTAGAAAAACAACCTACAAATCTTAAAATCATTTACTTGCTTTACGTGCAATTAATCACTATCTGATAAGCATTAGAGTCAACCAATCCGTCCCTGAACGAATCTGTTTATTACTATTATTACTTGTGACAACCGTACACTTGCGGTTGTGGTTCTCTAGACTTATTGCATTTATTTTAGAACACACTAAGGACCACCACCTATTGACGCGTTATTTATATTGAAACTGACAGTATCGGAAAGCTCTACACCTTTTCTTCATACCGTTCTTCCAAATTCCCAACCGTTTTTTAGTTATAATCAATTTAATGGATGTGGCTGCTGAAATTCAGATTTATTTGACAACTTTTCCTTTCCTATTTTATCTTTACATCCTTTTATCTCCAATTTCCATCATTATCTTCTTTCCATTATCTCTTAGAATTGATTTGGCATCTAATTAATTACCATATATCTTAAAAGCTTCACAATTACCAAACAATTAAACCAAATATGCTCTAAAAATAATAAATCATCAAATCAAGACAAGAAATAGGAAAATAGCAATTTATGAATAAATATCGATAATTATATGCTCTAATACACCTAAAATGATGTCTCTAACCTAGATTAAGTCATCACAAATAGGGATACATCATGTACTCTCTTCCAGCTAACTTATCTAACATCTGATCTATGAAAAAAATAGGAAAATGATCTTTTCTGGTGGCCTTGTTCAACTTAAGATAATTCATACACACTCACCAACCAACTACCATCCTTGAGGGAATGGTTTCATTCTGATTATTCAGGATAGTAGTGATACCATCCTTCTTTAGTACGCATTGAACCAGACTCACCCACTCACTACTAGCTACGGGAAAGATGGTTCTTGCGTCTAGTAGCTTGGATACTTCTTTCTTCACCACCTCCTTCATAGCTGGCATCAATCTCCTTTGTCCTTCAACTGAGCGTGCTCTATCATCTTCCAGAATAATTTTGTATTGGCAAATGGTAGGACTAATACCTTTGATATCAGCAACAGTCCATCCAGTTGCCTCTTTATTGGCTCTTAGTACACGCAACAGTTTATCTTCTTGAGAACCTGTTAAAGTAGCTGAGACAATAACAGGTAAAGTGTTGTTAGTACCTAAATAGGCATACCTCAAGTGTGACGGAAGCGGCTTCTCTTCTAATTGCATAGGAGATTCAATAGATGGTTTCTTTTAAGGTTCCATCTCCCCCAGTTATCTCACTGGTTCATAGGCTAGACGCCTATACTTTGGATTTTCAGAATTTAGAGCTGCCACTGTTTCGGCATGCTCTTCCATCATCTCTGGTAAGTCAAGTACTAGGGAAGCCTGCAAGATATCATCGAAATTCATATCATTAAATACCTCTTGTGTGGCATGATCAACTGCACCCACCCGGAAATAGTCCTCCTAGGAATCTGGAAACTTCATTGCCCTAAACACGTTGAACTTAACCTCCTCGTCTTGAATACCCATGATTAATTATTCGTTTTCTACATCAATAAGAGTACGCCCCGTGGCTAGGAATGGTCTTCCCAAAATAATGGGGACATTCCTATCCGCATCATATTTAAGTATAACAAAATCAACGGGAAAAATTAAACTACCTACCTTGAAGAGGAAATATTTCATTCTTACCTCCGGATGTGCGAGGGATTTATCAGCCATTTGGAAGACAATAGAGTTTGGTCTTGTGTTTCCTATCTTCAACTTATCAAAAACCGATTTAGGAATGAGATTAATACTCACACCCAAATCACATAAATCTTTCCCTTTCCACTCTTCACCAATATAAATAGGAATATTAAAACTCCCAGGATCAAGTAATTTAGGTGGCAACTTACTCTGGCATATTGCACTACATTCCTCTGGCAAACCTATCATCTCATCCTCAAGTTATGGGTGTTTGTTGGTGATAGTTTTTTCAAGAATTTCACATATTTTGGCACATCTCTAATAGCATCTAAGAATGGTACATTAATATTAATATTTCTCACCACATTCATGAATCTATGATATTCAGCCATATCTCCCTTCTTTTAAACTCTTGAGGGGAAAGGTGGAGGAGGACGATTCTCTACAACATCTTTCTTCTTTGGTTTTTCCAGAATTTTCTCAACTTCCACCTCTTCTGCTTCTGGTTCACCTTCTTTCTCCACCATATCCTTTACCATTTTCTCCTTCACATTTGTTTCTATTTCTTTTATAACGGGAAAAGGTGGTGGTGGTAGCTTCTTACCACTTTGAAGTGTTATAGCATTACAATTTTCTCTCTGTTTCAGATTTTCAGTGTCACTTGGGAGTTTCCCTTGTGGACGATGATTTAACTGCTTTGCCATCTGAGCTATTTGATTTTCTAACATCTTGAATGATACGGTAGAAGCTTGCTGATCTTGTTGCGTTTTTGCTTGCATAGCGATTAGTGTATGTAAAGTTTGTTGAACATCTAACACTCCTTCTTGAGGTTGAGGAGGTAGAGCATTCTGATTCATAGCATCGATATAGGTGTCTTGAGGAGGTTGTATATGAACTTGATATATGTAATTTTGTCCCCCTTGGTAATTATTTTGTGGTCTCTGTTGGTAATTATTTCCTTGGGGTCATGGTTGATATGCATAAGTCGGATTTGCGGCCCCGTTCAGATTCGAATATTGGAAACTCTGATGGTTTCTGCATGGTTGATAACCTTGACCACCTGAATTATAGTTCCCTCGGTTGGAAACAAACATTACGTATTCTGGGTTACTTTGACAATTCTCCCAATCATGATCTTGTACACCACAATTTGAACACCATAAATTTCTTGTGTAACATTCATATCAGCTCTCCTACCTAAAAAACCTTCTTTAACATCTAAAATAAGCTATTTCGACAGTTTCTCAAGCATGTTCTTCAATTTATTCTCTAACGAAGATAATTTCTCATCAATTCCAGCACTCCTTTCTCTATGACCAGTACCTCGGATAGGTGCTCTCAATGTACTCCAACCCATCCCATTCTTCACTAATCTATTCAATATAATTTTGGCATTAACTGGTAGTACATGTAATAATCCTCCACCACAAAGTACGTCTAGATCTTTCCTTGCACGTCCCTCAAGGCCTTTATAGGATATCGACATCTATTGTTCTTCTGAAAGACTAAGATCTGGAACTCTTCTCAAACACCCTTGAAATCTTGTCGAACAAGCACCTGTGGACTCACCTTGCTCTTTTTGGAATGATGTTAACTCGATTTGTGCGTTCAATCTAATGTTCCTCTGATAGTAACGATCAAAGAACACTGTTTGTAGCTCATCCCGATTATTTATCGTACCTCGTTCTAGTGAGTCATGCCATTCACTCGATGTGTCTATTATGAAAAACTTGAAGTTTGCAAAGTACATATGTACTCTTGTTACCCTGCATTATATATGCACCACATATTTGCATAAACTTATGTACTGCACGAATTGGGTATCTAGCCATTCCTCGAAAATTTCCGAAGTCTCGGAATTGATTTAGCATTCATAGATCGGGTCTGTATCATGCAGCATTAATATCTGGAGGACCAATACCAGTAGCAGGAGCACGATATGGAATTTGTTCAGGACCTTGCGCGAACCACACATCACAAAAAATTGAGGTTGAGCTTGTCCTTCAGGTGGAGGAGGAATTCTTTGATTTTGATTGTTCTGAACTGGAGGGTCACGGATTACTGGGTTTCCCTCATTATCCAATTCCTCCTGAAGATTATTAATATTGTTGTTGTTTACTGCGGCCATCTCTTTTTCTCTTGCTAGTCTTTCTTCCTTCTCTCTTTTGTTTTTAAGTCGGAATAATCTCTCAGAATTTGAAAGAATGCACCAAACTAGTAAAGAAAGACAAAAAACAAAAGGCGTAAAACTGAAAAATAAAAATAACAATTAAACTACTACAGATTAACATCGGGGTCACACACTAACGTCCCCGGCAGCGGAGCCAAAAACTTGGTGTCTCCTGGTGTGATAAATCACCACCCCTAAAGAGAGGGACATTACCCGCAAGTGCACAGGTCGTTCCAAGTAATGTGTAAATAATACGGATTTTGTTCTCAGGGATGGATTATTATTACTATGGTATTAATCAGACAAGTAGAGATAATTGCTAAAACAGAAAAGTAAATTATAAAGATATTTGTTTGGTTTTGAGTTATAACTAAAGATGCAGTAAAATAAAGTATTGAAATGATTAACTGAAAAGAAATACTGAAAGTAAATAAGTGTGGACGCATATATGGGAGAGGTACTTGAGTCTTGAAAGGGATCCACCTAAATCTATATAATCAATGCTTCCGTTTAAGGGCTAAACTGGTATTTATGTACTAGTCGGGACTCCAATATCTCATAACCCCCGTCAAGGTGGAATTAGGAGCTATCCTATTGTATTATAAACCCCGTCAAGGCGACTATACGTACTTTTAAATGTTGAAGTATTTTACCCAATTGGTAGTGTGGCTAGTCAAGTCCGTCAGGATCACTGACGAACACCACACGTCTATTACCTAGGTCCGCATTTACACCCCCCTCAAGGTGATCACTTCGCCACTAAAGTAAATAGCCTAATTACTAATACCTATTTCTAATTAGTTAGGTCAGAAATAGTAAATAAGCGCGAAACAATATTCAATACAAAATACCCAATTTAGATTAAATCATACAATCCCAAATTCGGAAAACATTAACTAAATAAATTAGGGCTTAACCCATAAATGCGATTCTCAAGTACTTATGAAATTAGATCATGTTCAAACTTAAAACTGAAAATAAATAAAAAGAAATCATTATTCTCAATTACAGAAATAAAATAAAGAACCTAATTGGGGTGTTGGATTGAGCTGTTGTTGGAAGAATAAGAATTCTCTAGCTCTAGCTTCCTCTTCTTCCTTTTTTCTCTGACTCTGACTATGAAAATAATGAAGCCTATGTAAAAAAGTGGTCCGGTGGGTCCTAGGGTGTTAGAAAATAAAGCGATAAATAATAGGAACCACAATACCGCAAGTGCACGGTTGTCCAAGTAATATCCTATAAATCAGGTTTTGTTCTCATGGACGGATTAAGTTCAACCCAAATATTAATCAAGTAGTAAGAATAATTGTTGACAAAAAAATAAAATAGAAGATTTTTGTTTGGTTTTCCAAATATAAAAGACGCAAATAAATAAAGACTAAAAGTAAATTACTAAAAAGAAATCATGCAAATAAAATGACTAACTTCATAGATGAGAGATACTTGAGTCTCGTAAGGAATCCACCTAATTATCGTAACCTATGCTTGTTTAAGGGTAGAATTGGTATTATAATATTAATCGGGACACTAATGTCTCCTAGCCCCCTGTCGGGTGGACCTAGGAGCTATCCTTAAGTACTATAAACCCTATATGGGAGAATATGCCTCTTCGGATGATATGAATTTACCTCTTTAGCTATGTAATTAGTTACGCCCGTCAGTCAATAACAGACATTACACGGGTATTACCTAAGTCTGTTGGTGGGGCCTAGGGTGTGATAAAAAAGATATAAATAAAGCGCAGATAAACACCCTAGACTGACACGTTTCTGCAAGTATACAGATCGTATGCAAGTTTTAGTTAAATAATTAAGATTCGTTCCGTAGAGACTACGAAGGTTAGTGGAATCTTATGCAAATATCAAGTGTAAATAATTAAAGCTAGAACAACTAAACACAAATAAAAGTAAAGATAAATAGATTTTTGTTTGATTTTCTAACTAACTAAATTAAACTAAGAATTTAAAGACAGAAAATTAAATACGAAAGAGAAGTGATATGAGAATATAGCTTGAGTCACTAGCATGTAACCCCCACTAGTTTTGCTGTTCTAAACATGTAAAGGTGAATTATGTAGTATTTCAATAATTGGTTCCAATTCGCTAGGTATTTTAAAATAGGATTGACTGTGTCAATAAGGCTTCCGAAGCAAACTTTTCCTGTAATTGGTAAATAGTCACAAGAACTAAACCATAGTGATTAGCTAGTTAGGTTGATTTGTCAGATCTAAACCAAATACTAGACGTTATGTGCTAAACATGTAATTAAACACCGTTTTCAATGGTGACCTAACTACTAGATGGTAATTCTATATGGTGGCCATCCACAAGAACACAGAATATAAATCCAAACACATAAACATAGAATAAAAACTATAATTCAATTTAAAACATTAAGTTCCCAAATTAGATAGATGTCAATCAAAACTAGGTTTCATACATATATGCTAAAACTCAAGCTAAAGAAATTTAGTTCATGAAAGAAAAGAAAGAAATTACAAATTTAAAGGTAGAAGAAGACTTTGTTGATGAACAGCTCCTTCCAGACTTCTCTTTTGTGTTGTAAGCTTCCTCTTGGTTTAAGGTTTCACCAAGGATTATTTAAGAGTGTTAAGAGGCTGTATTTATAGTGTATAGGTTTACCTAATTCGTTTCTTGGGGATAAGGTTAAGTAATTAACTCCAAGCCCAACTCAAATTCGTATGGATAATTACTGCTGAACTGATTTGAGTATATCTTATTCGTTATTGGTCGGTTTTTGCTCCATAATATACCAAAAGAATCGTCACAGAATTATCTACGTCCATATGAAAGGAATCTTCCAAAATCGGCTTCCTTTTGGAGTTATCACCACTTCTTTGGGCGTGTACTGCAGAATCTCAGATTTAGGCAGCTTTTCCTTTTCCATATTTTTAGCCTTTGTTACCTTTATCTCCAATTTCCATGTAAATCTCTTTCCATAAGTTGTAGTATTTGACTTGGACTCTAATTAATCTCCATAATTATCTTTAACGATTCACACTAAATAAACAATTAAACCCAATATGCTCTAAAAATATTATGTTACTAAATCAAGACTCAAAATAGGAAAGTGCACTAAACTAAGCTAAAATCAACCTATAAACTAATAAATAAGCCTAAAATGATGTCTCAGAGATAGATTTTATTATCACAAATGAGAAGACATCAAGACCCCCAACACAAAGTTGTATCGTCCTGATACAATAAAAGTAAAGAACAGTAGGGTAGTCAAATAAACAAGAAGAAGTCGGAGGAGAATAAGAACTGAACATAATGAATGATTCTAGAGAAAAATATCTAAAAAGTCTCATATAGTAATGCCAAAGAAATAATGCACAAATATACTTAATATACATGTAATCAACAATCCATAAAATTAAGTCCAGATTAATTTCGCAATGCCAGAAGGAAAGGATGATAACTTAGTTCAGGTTAATGGCTATAGGTTGTTCATAGGTCCCAATATAGAATCCAATGGTCCACTCACCCATTACCTAATAGCTCAATTGTTTCTCCATCTAGTAGTTAGAAATCCTAAGGTCTTTGGTTATAAATTGGCTTAAGGACGGGTGTGGTATATTTGGATAATGAAAAGTGAGCTTTTGGCTCTCTCCTCACTAGCCATCAACGAATCGCCCTAGAGCTTGAGTTTTCACTCGAAGATGTTCTCACTCAACCCAATTTATTGATGCTTTTGATGTGCATCCCAATAATCCCAATTAAAACCTTTGATGATATAAAATCCACTTTGCCGGTCTGAATATATATTTTCTTTTCAAATCAATTTTTTTTCTTTTGTATAGCTATGATTCTCTTTTTGATGTTGAGATATCACACTATTTTCTTCATATATATATATATATATATATATATATATATATATATATATATATATATATATTCTTTTTATGCCCTTGTTGGCAAATTAGCTCGTAGCTTCTTTTCCATTCACTATTACCCCGGCAAAGGGTTACAATAATAACAATTTCATCATCAATAAAATCACAAATATACTTCCCAAAACCCAATGTTCCCTAATGATGAAACCCACCACCCCAAACTCAATCTCTAAAACGAGTTTGTCTCAGGTTTTGCGATTCGAGTGCGGGTCATATAGATAAGTCCTACAACTAAGGGTATGGATTATAATGCGTTTCAATAAAAAGGCTTTAGAAAGGCTCAGAGGGGCTAAGACGGATAAATAATATCAAATATCAAATAAAAGGGTGAGGAAGTATAAAGGTTTCAAGTGTTTTATCATGAAAGAACTGCCTTATTCATTTTTCTAACTACCGGATTTCGTTACGTTTTCATTATTAGTTCATAGACAAGCGGGTTTTCAGCTAATTTTAAACCTCACGTTCTACACACCAACTAACTATCCCTAAGTTTCAACGTAAATTCTTAGCATTGCTCATTAACTTTTCTATCCCTTATTTCCTGTTTGCATACATGCATCTAAACAATTTTGTTGCATCTTTCAACAACATACAACTTACTATCATTGACCTAATAAAATCATGCTCAAATAGGTCCATTCAAAATATTCTATGCCTTAATTCAACCTAAAAAAATTTAAATTTTATGCAAAAACGAAAAGAAGATGAGGACAACGAATCCCCACCCCCAACTCAAAAGTGAGCCGTGTCTCCACGACTCGAAAAAAACTCAAGAAAAATAAAATTTAAAATTAAAACTAACTAAAACTACCTAATGCATACAAGCTATTAAGAAAAATTAGAATGACCTACCTGGTTGGCCATAGAGATCCATTATATCTTCATCCTTTTCCGAAGCTGAGGGGTCAGTATAACTATCAATATCCTTGTCCAAGGTGATATCTTCCAGCTGTGATTGCATATGTATGACTTCCATCCAAAGTTCTCTGTTATCTTCTTGTAATCTTTCGATTTCGTTTTGTAATTTAAGAGCCCATGGAGGAAGATCATGTACAATTTCAGAGGAAGAGGTAGAAGAACCTTGGTCTTGAATTTTTATCTTCTTTAAAGGCCTTCTTGATGGTATGGACATTCTAGCAGTTAACTTCTTTGGTAGTGGTTGTGCTGGTGCCTTTTCTTTTGATTCTTCAGTAGCCTCATCAATGGTGATAGGCTGTTCAATGGTGGCTCCAGGAAATTTCTTATTCTTCCCATGGATAGAGCACTTTCTCTTGTATTCCATAGCTTCAGATCTGTTAGTCATGCTTGATTTACCCACAACTCAAGTTATACCAAGGATGGATTAAAAGTTTAAGAGAATTTGGTTTAGCTTGAGGTTGTTGCTTGGAATTTATGAAGGAGAAAGGTTTCTTGATGTATCTTGGAAGAATTCTTTAAAGCTTGTTGAATTTGTTGGTGGTTAATGGTGTAGTGTGATGAATTTGATGAAGAGATTGTGTTTATGGAGGATGGAGGAGAGAATTTGTGGAGTTGTTGTGTTAACTGTGAAGGTTTGCACAAGCTTTAAGGTGTATATATAGTGTTTGGGTCTGAAAAATTCGTATGGGAGAGGCTAGGGTTAATCCTGTTAAGGTAAGAAGTTGAATGGGCCTTGATTCTTCACAAACCGTCATGGCGCGGTACATCCCTGCGGTATATGGGTGTACCGCATGGGTACACCGTAGCGCTGTAGCTCCAAAAATTTTAGCCTCGACAATATACCCGTGATAGCACCCCGTGGCACGCGTTTTTGGGAGTGCGGTATAGGGGTGCGGTACATGGGTACACCGCGGCAGCTCCGTGAAAAAACCCGCGGTACATCACCCGTGGCACGCGTTTTGGGCGTGCGGTATAGGGGTGCGGTGCACCGCTCCTATCAGCCATCCATTTTTTGTCTCGGTATAAAACCCGTGGTGCCTGACCCGTGGTACGGGTTTTTCACGCGCGGTACATAGGTGCGGTATATGGGTGCACCGCATGGATGCACCGCACCTACCTGCGAATTTTTCCAAGCAATTTCCTTTGACCCCAAACTCATTTCCTACACAATAGCACACTACCTTTCTCTCCTATTAGCTTGTAAACACAATTAAAAATATACACTAACTTAATATTATACACTACAAAGTAAAAACAACTAATCTAAAAAGCAATTAAAACAAGGGGTATCTCCCAAGAGCACTTTTGTTTAACGTCTTTGAGTTAGATGTGTACCTCAGGCTAAGCGTATTGTACGAGATGGATTGTCTCCTCTCGCCCAAAGTCCTCACTGTCATGGTATCTCTTCAAACGCTGGCCATTCACCATGAATGTCCGTTGCTCGGTTGGATGTTCAATTTTAATCGCTCCATGAGGTGTGACTTTCGTAACAATGTAAGGTCCTCCCCAACGGGATTTAAGATTTCCTGGGTAGTTCGAAAATCGAGAGTTGTATAATAAAACCTTTTGTCCTCTCTCGAAATGCTTTGGACGGAGCCGTTTATCATGCTATCGCTTTGTTTTTTCCTTATAGAGGCGTGAATTTTCATAGGCAAGATAACGAAACTCCTCCAACTCGTTCAACTTCATCATCCTTTGTTTCCCGGCTAATTCTGGGTCTAGATTTAGAGTTTTAATAGCCCAGTAGGCTCGAGCTGCAAGTTCAATCGGTAGATGACACGCTTTGCCGTAGACCATGCGATATGGAGATGCCCCAACTGGTGTTTTAAATGCTGTTCTGTAAGCCCAGAGAGCATCATCTAGCCTTAAAGACCAATCTTTCCTCGATTTATTCACGGTCTTCTCAAGAATAGATTTGATTTCCCGGTTGGAAACTTCAGCTTGACCGTTAGTTTGTGGGTGATAACCGGTTGAAGTACGGTGTCTCACTCCAAACTTACGAAGATAGTTTCTCAGAGGAACATTAATAAAGTGGGTACCTTTATCACTGATGAGAACACGTGGCGTACCATGTCTTGAAAAGATGTTTGTTTTTAAGAATTTAATTACTGTTTGAGCATCGTTCTTTGGTGTTGCCACTGCTTCCACCCACTTCGCTACATAGTCTACCGCAAGCAAAATATAAAGATTTCCATGGGAAGTGATGAAAGGTCCCATGAAATCTATTCCCCATAGATCAAAGATTTCAACTTCTAGGATATTGTTAAGCGGCATTGCGTCTCTTTTTGATATATTACCGGTGAACTAGCATCTTTGACATGACTGGACAAAACGATGACAATCTTTGTGTATGGTAGGCCAATAGAACCCGGATTGAAGAATTTTAGCTGCGGTTCTATCGCCTTTAAAGTGACCTCCATAAGGTGAACTATGACAACTTTCAATGATTTTCTCCATTTCACCTTCATGCACACATCTTCTAACCACTTGGTCACTACAAATCTTCCAGAGATATGGTTCATCCCAATAATACTCTTTGGCCTGGTGATTCAATCTTTGTCTTTGTTGTGGGTGGATATCTTTGGGGAATACACCACTCACAATGAGGTTGACTAGATCTGCATACCATAGCACAAAAGCATGTTTAATAGCGAAAAGTTGTTCATCAGGGACTACCTCTTTAACCAACAATGGTTCTTTGTTCGCATCAGATCCTTCGAGCCTTTATAAGTGATCAGCAACTTGATTTTCGCATCCTTTTCGGTCTCGAATGTCTATGTCAAATTATTGAAGTAACAATACCCATCTAATAAGACGCGGCTTAGCGTCCTTTTTCTCCATAAGGTACCTAATAGCTGAATGGTCCGTGTATACAACAGTTTTCTTCCCAATCAAATAGGAACGAAATTTATCAAAAGCATAAACCACGACCAGCATCTCTTTCTCCGTGACTGTATAATTCATCTGGGCAGCGTTGAAAGTCTTACTTGCATAATAAATTGTGTGGAAGATTTTGTCTTTCCTCTGACCCAACACAACACCCATAGCGTGATCACTAGCATCGCACATAAGTTCAAACGGAACTTTCCAATCAGGAGGTATAACAATAGGTGTAGAGATCAGTTTTTCCTTAATCGTCAAAAACGCTTGAAGACATTCTTCAGTAAAGTTAAAAGGAGTATCCTTTTCGAGTAAAGAACAAAGTGGTTTGGCGATCTTGGAGAAATCTTTAATAAATCGCCGATAAAATCCTGTGTGACCCAAGAAACTTCTCACTCCTTTAACAGAAACTGGAGGTGGTAACGTTTTGATAACTTCAATTTTAGCACGATCAACCTCCATCCCTGCCTTCGAAACTTTATGTCCCAACACAATTCCCTGTTGAACCATGAAGTGGCATTTTCCCCAGTTAAGCACAAGATCTTTTTCTCTACATCTCACAAGGACTTCCTCAAGATTATTCAAACAGTCATCAAAACTGTCTCTAAACACCGAAAAATCATCCATAAAAACCTCCAAATATTTATCAATCATGTCCCAAAATATCGCCATCATGCACCTCTGGAACGTGGCAGGTGCATTGCATAAACAAAACGGCATTATTCTATAAGCAAAAGTACCAAACGGACAAGTAAAAGTAGTTTTGTATTGATCGAGGGGATCCACACAAATCTGATTATAACCCGAATATCCGTCAAGGAAACAATAATACTCTCTCCCTGCAAGTTTGTGAAGAATCTGATCAATGAATGGTAGCGGGAAGTGATCTTTCTTTGTAGCTTTGTTCAGTCTTCGGTAATCCATGCATACTAGCCACCCCACAACTGGTCTTGATGGTATGACTTCACCTTGATCATTAAGGGTGGTAGTGATACCTCCTTTCTTTGGAACACATTGCACTGGACTAACCCAATCACTGCTAGCAATCGGATAGATAATTCCTGCATCTAACAACTTGATAACTTCCTTCCTCACCACTTCTTTCATAGCTGGCATGAGTCTTCTTTGTCCTTCTATAGATCACCCACCTTCGTTCTCAAGAATGATTTTGTGTTTGCAAACAAAAGGACTAATTCCTTTGATGTCGGCAATAGTCCATCCGATTGCTTCTTTGTTTGCACGAAGTACATGAAGTAGCTTCTCCTCTTGAGGACCTGAAAGGTTAGCAGAAATAATAACAGGCAAATTTTTGTTCGTACCTAGATATGCATAGCGTAGATGATCTGGAAGTGGTTTTTCTTCGAGAACAGGTGGACATATTATAGATGGTTGTTTCATTGGTTCAATGTCACCTGATTCTCGGAGTAGTTCTCGTACATTTGATCCTAATGCAGCAACATCTTCAGGGGGAATCTCGAGTTCCTCTTGGGATTCAAGTGCTAAGGCTTCGTCAAGATCATCATCTAAGCTCGCTTCATTGAAGACTTCTTGCGCAATTTTTCCGATGACATCTATTTTAAAACATTCATCTTTTGAATTTGGTAACTTCATAGCCTTAAATACGTTGAATCTTATCTGTTCGTCTTGTACTCTCATGATCAACTCACCATTCTCAACATCAATTAGTGTACGCACCGTGGCTAAGAATGGTCTACCCAAAATGATGGGGACATTCTTATCCGCGTCGTAGTCAAGAACAATAAAATCACAAGGAAAAATAAAAGAGCCAGCTTTAACTAAAACATCTTCAATTTTACCTATTGCTCGTGAAAGGGAGCGATCCTCCATTTGTAATACCACAGATGTGGGTACTACTTCTCCAATATTAAGGTTCTCGAACAGAGATCTAGGCATGAGATTGATGCTCGCGCCTAAATCACATAATGCTTTCCCGGTCCAACTATCTCCAATGCCGATGGTAATTGTAAAACTTCCGGGATCTTCTAGCTTTGGTGGCAACTAACTTTGACATATAGCACTACACACCATAGGTAATCCAATTGTTTCCCCAGTTTCTATACTTCGCTTGTTGGAGAGAATGTCTTTCATAAATTTAAGATAAGTCGGCATTCTCTTGAGAGCTTTAACAAGAGGTATATTAACTTCCAATTTCTTCAACATGTCAACGAACTTCTTAAATTCCAGGTCATTGTCCTTCTTTCTGACACGTGAAGGATATGGTGGTGGAGGGCGTGTTTTAAGTTCCACTGGTTTTCTCTTCTTTTCAGGTGTCTCGGCTTGGACACTCTTTGGTCTAACTACCTCCTCTACTGTATCTTTGACTATATCTTCCCCGCTGGTTTTCGGAATAGGGATTGGTTCTGTTTCTGGTCTTGGTGGAGGTAGTTGTTTTCCACTTCGCAATTCAACTACATGGCAAGAATCGTCTCTAGGAGCAATAGTATTACTTGGAAGTTGCCCTTTCGGCCGATTTTGTAATGTACTTGCCATATGTGATAAAGTATGCTCTAGTTTCTTGATTATCTTCTGCTGGGCTTGAATCTTCTGTTGGCTACGACTCATGTTGTTTTCAACTGTTTGCATTAATTTAGCCATGCTCGTATTAAAGCTCTGGAGTTGCTCTTGTTTTGCCAGTTGCATTGACTGTTTAAGTGGATCTTTTTTCGTTTCTTGACAAGTTCTCTTAACAATGGGTGCCTCTTTCTGAATAGGTTGTGGTGGATTATAGGATTGAGGTTGGGGTTGATGATAAGTTTCTTGATTTCTGACCCAACTCTGTTGCTGTGGAGGTTGTTGATAATTGGTGTAGCTTTCTTGAGGATAAGTATAACCATTAGAATAAAAGTTATCTTGCGGATAGGTAACGGAAGCTACTGCTGGATTATTCATACATCCCTCTCACACATGATTTCTTGATCCACAACCAGGACACGAAGGAATTGCACATGATTATTCACCTGAGCAATTGTTCGGGCTTGTTCTTGTAGTTCTTCGAGTTGTTTAGCCAATTCTTTAAGCTTCGGATATTCTGAAGTGTTTCCTTTTTCTGATTTCTTCGGCCAACTTCTCTCGTTCTCAAGAATTCTTTCCATCCCCAACTCAGCCTCTTCAGGATCTAGTAACACAAAACCTGCGTTTCCTAACGAATCTGCTTTCTCTCTTGATTTGTCAGTAAGGCCTCCATAAAACAAGGTTAAATAATATTTCGGCGAGGATATATGATATGGACATCTCGCCTTCTTTTCTGTAAATTGTAACCATGCTTCACCCAAAATCTCTCTGTCTTCATGTATAAACTGCTCAAGCTCCAACATATCTTTTAAACGTCTACTAACCGGATAAAAACGGTCTTGGAATCTTGCTTGAAGCTTGTCCCAATCTGGAATAACATGAGGGTATTGGGTATCATACCAATCGCTTGCACATCCGGTCAAGAAGAACTGGAACATCAAGTAGTACACTTGTTCCCTAGTAACTCCTCTTACGAATTATGCATCACAAATTTGCATGAATTTTTGAATATATCGGATTGGATCTTGATGTGCAGCACCGCTGAATAGTCCATGAGTTGCAAACTGAGTTAGCATCCCTGGATCAGGTTTAAATTTTGCGGCTTGGATTTCTAGAGCGCGAATTCCTCGTGGCTCCACTCTAAACTCGATAGGTAGCTCAAGTCTCCTTGGGTTCTCTATCTGTATCTAAATCTGAAAAACAAAAACTTAAAGACAAAAAGCGTAAAATAGAACTAACTGAAAATAAAAGCACAAGATATATGCACAAGGACTAACGATGTAGTCCCCGGCAGCGGCGCCAAAAACTTGGTGGGGCCTAGGGTGTGATAAAATAAGATATAAATAAAGCGCTGAAAAACACCCTAGACTGACACGGTTCTGCAAGTATACAGATCGTATGCAAGTTTTAGTTAAATAATTAAGATTCGTTCCGCAGAGACTACGAAGGTTAGTGGAATCTTATGCAAATATCAAGTGTAAATAATTAAAGCTAGAACAACTAAACGCAAATAAAAGTAAAGATAAATAGATTTTTATTTGATTTTCTAATTAACTAAATTAAACTAAGAATTTAAAGTCAGAAAATTAAATACGAAAGAGAAGTGATATGAGAATATAGCTTGAGTCACTAGCATGTAATCCCCACTAGATTTGCTATTCTAAACATGTAAGGGTGAATTATGTAGTATTTCAATAATCGGTTCCAATTCGCTAGGTAGTTTAAAATAGGATTTACCTGTGTCAATAAGGTTTCCTAAGCAAACTTTTCCTATAATTGGTAAATAGTCACACGAACTAAACCATAGTGATTATCTAGTTAGGTTGATTTGTCAGATCTAAACCGAATACTAGACGTTATGTGCTAAACATGTAATTAAACACCGTTGTCAATGGTGACCTAACTACTAGATGGTAATTCTTTATGGTGGCCATCCACAAGAACACAAAATATAAATCCAAACACATAAACAGAGAATAAAAACTATAATTCAATTTAAAACATTAAGTTCCCAAATTAGATAGATGTCAATCAAAACCAGGGTTCATACATATATGCTAAAAATCAAGCTAAAGAAATTTAGTTCATGAAACAAAAGAAATAAATTACAAATTTAAAGGTAGAAGAAGACATTGTTGATGATCAGCTCCTTCCAGACTTCTCTTTTGTGTTGTAAGCTTCCTCTTGGTTTAAGGTTTCACCAAGCATGATTTAAGAGTGTTAAGAGGCTGTATTTATATTGTATAGGTTGACCTAATTCGTTTCTTGGGGATAAGGTTAAGTAATGGACTCCAAGCCCAACTCAAACTCGTATGGATAATTACTGCTGAACTGTTTTGAGTATATCTTCTTCGTTATTGGTCGGTTTTTGCTCCATAATATACCAAAAGAATCGTCACAGAATTGTCTACGTCCATATGAAAGGAATCTTATAAAATCGGCTTCCTTTTGGCGTTATCACAACTTCTTTGGGCGTGTGCTGCAGAATCTCAGATTTAGGCAGCTTTTCCTTTTCCATATTTTTAGCCTTTGTTACCTTTATCTCCAATTTCCATGTAAATCTCTTTCCATAAGTTGTAGTCTTTGACTTGGACTCTAATTAATCTCCATAATTATCTTTAAAGCTTCACACTAAATACGCAATTAAACCCAATATGCTCTAAAAATATTATGTTACTAAATCAAGACTCAAAATAAGGAAAGTGCACTAAACTAAGCTAAAATCAACCTATAAACTAATAAATAAGCCTAAAATGATGTCTCAGAGATAGATTTTACTATCACAAATGAGGAGATATCATCAGTATTCAAACCCCCCTGTCGGATGATCACTTCGCCACTAAAATGAATAGCCTAAATACTAAAAGCTAATTCTAGTTGCGCGGAAAAGAATTAGTTTTGAAAACAAAGTAATATCCAATGTCTAATACTCAACTCAATTTAAATCATAAGAATCCCAAATTCAAAACATAGATTAAATTAATTAAGGTTCATCCCTTTATTGCGGTTCTCAAGTATATGGAAATTTAGCTCATGATAAAATAAATAAAAGGAATTCATGTTAAATTACAGAAAATAAATTGATAACCTAAAGGGTAGGATGACTGTTGATGGAAGAACAAAATTCTCCCAGCTCTAGTTTCTCCGTGTCTTCTTGCTCTGACTTGAAAACCTTAAGCCTCTTGTGTAATTCTCTGAAGTGTTTGAAAAGAGGAGGCTAAGGGGTGTATTTATAAGTGTTAGGAAGCCCTAATTTGTTTTTACTTGGAGTGGAAGACAAGTCAAGAACTCTGTAATTCGCAGCCCTAAAATCTAGGAAAGGTAAGATTTTGTTGTTGATTTGTTTTGGTCATATCTCCTTCAATACTTATCCGTTTGACGCGTTCTTTATATCGAAATCACTTGTCTCAGAAATATCTATCAATTGGTCTGTACCATCCTCCCAAATTCCTAGCCAATCTTGAATTATGAGCTCGTCTTTGAACGTGGCTGGAATTTCAGATTTATTTGGTAACTTTATTTTTTCCTTCTTTGCATGGTTCCTTCCTTAATCTTCTTATTTCCATGTATATATTTTTTGCTTTACTTATTAGACTTTACTTGGTCTCTAATTAATTATCATATATCTTTTAAAGCTTCACAATAAATAAATAATTAAACCGCATATGCTTTAAAAAGTAATAAATAATTAAATCAAGCCTAGAAATAAGAAAGTGCACTCTAAAATTAGAAACTCGAATAAAATACTTCCTAACACACTATAAATACTCTAAGACTTTAATTCTCACTTCTCCTCCTCGTATTGGTTTTCCATGAAATTTAAGAACCTACTAACTTTGCACTAAAAATAACTAAATTAACGCACAACTAAAAATGCAAATAGTCTAATTCCAAGGGGAGAAAGTGTAATATGACAAAATAAGCATAAAAGTCTATCAAACAAGTCAAATATTCACCTAAAAGGATGTCTCTAACGGGCTAATAATTAGAACAAATAGGGAGACATCAAGACCCCAAACTCACACATTTGTCGTCCCGACAAAGTAAAATAAAAACAAAGGCCTTTTAGGTGAACGCAGAAGGTAGAATCTAGCAAATATTTCCAAAGCACAACTTAAAACAAATCTCATATAGTATGATCTAGGAATTAATATACACATACACATATCATGCAAAATCAAACACAAACTAATATCAATCCAAAATTAATTTCACAATGCTAGAAGGTTGTGCTTATACTTATCTCAAGATGGTGGCTATAGGGTCCTCGATCCTTACTTGCTTCGAACGCTTCACTTAGCATACTCCCTATTAGCTGAATCACAGACTCACTATGTATCTAGGAATCACGAGGTCTTTACGGTTTTAATATAGGCTTAGGGACAGTATGGTATGTATATTTGGTAAATTTGAAGTGAGCTTTTGGCTCTCTCCTCACTTACCATCAACAAACTCTCCAAGATCTTGAGTTTACACTCAAATATGTTCTCAGTCAACCCATTTGACGCGCTAATTTAGCGTCCCCAGATTAACCCAATAAGCACTAAAGATGATTCACACACAAATTTCCTCTTTGTCGGTCTAAATATATATTCTTTTCATATGAAATTTCTTTTTTCTTCTCTTTTGTATATCTATGACTCTCTTTTTGATGTTGAGATATCATGTTATTTTTTTCATAAAATTTTTCTTTTCATAACTTTTCATATCTCTTTTTTTTCTCATTTACTCTTACCCCGACAAAGGGTTACAATATAATAAACCTGTGAATCATCATCAAAATATAAAACAGAGCACAATTGATAAGCTCAAAAATCCCAACCCAATGTAAATTCCCATAATATTGGACCCACCACCCCAAACTCAAGCTCAAGACAGGAAGTCTCGGGATCGTGATTCAAGTGCGGGTCATATGGTAATGCCTAACATACTAAAGGGATATTGGCTTATAATGTGGCGACAAAAGAAAGGCTTAAAGGCTAAAAATTTGGCTAAGAAGGATATAATTAAATTCAGGGATAGAAGGCCAAAAAATGATTCAAAGGGCTAACAAAGAACTGCCTGTATCATCTTACCTAAGTGGGTTCTCTACTCATTCAGTTCTCACTTTCTACAAACCAGTCATTATGCTTAAGCACAAGTTTACTTCTTTTGCATTGTTCATTAATTCTTCCTATCAATTACCTCATATTTGCATACAATCTAAGTACATTTTATACTAACCCTTAAGGTCAACTATTTTCTATCATAAATTCACAAAAAGCATGCTTGATGGGGGCATTTAAAATACTCTACAGTCAACGCAACCCTAAGATTAATTTTATTGAAAGCATGTAAAACACACAAAAAAAAATTGGGATGAGGCAATGAACCCCACCCCAAAATCAAAAGTTAGTCGTGTCCCCACGACTCGAAAAAGACTCAATAAAGCAATAAAATTAAACTAAACTAAACCAAACTACATGATGCCTACAATCAATTAAGAAGAATAATTAGAACGGGGTACCTGGCCATAAATATCCATCATGTCCTCCTCCTCCGAAGAAGAATAATTATCAATATCCAAGGTCTCAGTTACTTCACCCAATTTTGAATTAATCTGTGCAATTTCCTCCCAGAGTGCTTTTTTTTTCTTTTCTTATGTGATTGACTTCATGTTGCAATTTTATAGCCCATGGGGGTATGCAAGAATTATTTTAATATGAAAAGGAAGAAGAAGAACCTTGATCTTGAATTTGTGTCTTTTATTTAGGCCTTGATGGTACCGTCATCCTAGCTGTTAATCTCTTGTGTAGTGGTTGTGCAGGTGCCTCTACCTTTTGTTTCTTTTCAATAGGCTCATCAAGATAGATGGCCTTTTCAATTGTGGCTCCAGGCAAATCTTTGTTCTTCCCCAGGATTGAACACTTCCTCTTATAATCCATAGCATATGTGCTGTTTTTCATGTTTAATTGACCCCAAACTCAAGTTACACAAAGGATGGAATAAAGTTAAGAAATATTGGTGTGGCTTAAGTTTCTTGCTTGGATTTGATGATAGAAGAAGGTTTCTTGATGATTCTTGGAAGAATTCTTGATAACTTGATGATCTTGATGGTGTTTTATGGTGTAGTGTGATGAATTTGATGAAGAATATGTGTTTATGGAAGAAGGAGGAGAGGATTATTGATGATGTGGTGTTTGTTGTGGAGGTTTAATCAAGCTTCAAGGTCTATTTATAAGGTTAGGGGCTGGAAAATTCGTGTTGGAGAGGCTAGGGTTTTATCTTGACAAGGTAAGAAGTGTATTAGGAAATAAACACTTCAAAACCGCCTACGGACCGGTATACCGGTGGATTCGCCGGCTTACCAGTGCTGAAGGTCTTCCTTTTTGTTACTCTCGGCAGTAAACCCGAATCCACTACCCGAGGCATCGTGTTCTTGGGCGCCGGCATACCGGTGGTGTCACCGGCATACCGATGCGCTGTTTTCGAAATTTCTCGCTTCGTCAAAATACACGAGTCATGAAACCCGAGGGCTCGTGTTTACTTCTGGCTGGCATCAGGTGCCCTGGGCGGCATTACCGGTGCGCTCTTGAATTTTTTTCTTCCTCTCGGCATACAACCCGAGTCATGGCCACGAGGGCTCGTGTTTCCTCCACCGGCATACCGGTCATATGACCGGCTAGCCGGCCAGTGGCACGAAATTTTCCCTTTTTCGTTCTTCAGCACCCCAAACTCAATTCCTACACATTTAACACACTACATTTCTCATTTATTTTAAAAGTAGACACTAAGACTCGACAATTACTTAGAATTATACACTAGGAATTGAAAAACATAAAGCAATAAACTAATATACAATTAAAATGGCTTTTGTTTAACGTCGTTAAGCTCGACGGGTTACCTCTCGCAACTATTCAGCTTCAAGGAGGTACATGACCTCCCCAGGATGTGGATTTACCCTGGGATTGGTATCCTCGCCTACATGATAAAGTTTCAGCCGATGCCCATTCACCATAAAGGTGCGTTGCTCGTCTGTATTTTCAATTTCTATAGCTCCATGAGGCATAACTTTGGTCACCAAAAAAGGATCAGACCACTTTGATCTCAAATTACCTGGATAATTGTTGAACTTGGACTTATACTTGAGGACCATCTGTCCCACATTGAATTTCTTTTCACGAATGCGATTGTCATGCCATCTCTGTCTTTTCTTTGTAAAGTTTAGCATTCTCATAGCCATGAAATCAGAACTCATCAAGTTCATTCAGTTTCATCATACGATTCTCCGCTGGTTAAGTAGGATCCATATTCATCTCCGCTATCGCCCAATAGGCACCCAATTCAAGATCGAGAGGTAAGTGACAAGCTTTACCATAAACTATGTGATACGGAGATGCACCAACAGGTATCTTGAACGCAGTACGATATGCCCACAACGCATCATCTAATTTCATTGACCAATCCTTGCGTGTGGAACCAATTGTCTTCTCTAGAATGGATTTGATCTCTCGATTAGAGACCTCAGCTTGACCATTTTCTTGTGGATGATAAGCAGTAGATACATGATGTCTCACCCCATACTTCTCTAACACATCCTTCAAGTATAGGTTAACAAAATGAGAACCTCCATCACGTATAATAACTCTAGGCGTGCCATGTCTAGTAAAGATGTGTGACTTTAAGAACTTTATCACCACTCTCGAATCATTGGTTGGCAGAGCAACAGCCTCTACCCATTTGGACACGTAATCAACAGCTAGTAGGATGTAGAGATTTCCATTAGATGGTACAAAGGGACCCATGAAATCAATAGCCCATACATCGAATATCTCAACTTCAAGAACATTATTACGCGGCATCTCATCTCTCTTAGATATATTACCAGTAAACTGGCATCTATGACACTTCTTCACATATTCATGACAATCTGTATGTAAAGTAGGCCAATAAAAACTAGATTTTAGTACCTTTGCAGCTGTACGATCACCTTTGAAGTGTCCTCCGTATGGTGAGTCCTGACAACTTGCAACCACTGACTGAATATCCATATCTGGTATGCATCTTCTTACCATCTGATCATTGCATGTTTTGTAGAGGAAAGGATCCTCCCAAAAGAATTGTTTAGCGTGATGGATTAACCTCTTCTTCTCTTGTGAGGTAGCTCCTTGAGGAAAAGAACCACTTACAATAATATTTACTATATCCGCGTACCAAGGAGTTCCCATTGCATAAACTGAAAACAAACTCTCATCAAGAAACTCTTCTCTTACCAACTCAGGTTCCCCATTAGACTCAGAACCTCCAAGACGCGACAAATGATCTGCAACCTGATTTTCACAACCCTTTCGATCTCGAATCTCTAAGTCAAACTCTTGTAATAGTAGTACCCATCTTATTAAACGCGGCTTTGCATCTTTCTTTTCCATAAGGTATTTAATTGCGGAGTGGTCACTAAACACAACAACTTTCGCCCCAAGAA
Organism: Nemophila menziesii; assembly: GCA_029959085.1. NCBI lineage: Eukaryota > Viridiplantae > Streptophyta > Magnoliopsida > Boraginales > Hydrophyllaceae > Nemophila > Nemophila menziesii. The sequence goes on from JARWIR010000011.1 coordinate 36,615,077, forward strand.
GGTGGGAATGAAATTTGTCGAATGCATACACAACAGCTAGTAATTCCTTCTCAGTTACGGTATAATTTATTTGAGCACTTGTAAAGACCTTACTAGCATAATAAATGGAATGAAATACCTTATCTTTTCTCTGACCAAGAACAACACTCATCGCAAGATCACTAGCATCACACATAATTTCAAACGGAATCTTCCAATCGGGAGGTAATACAATAGGTGTAGAAATAAGCTTCTCTTTGATCTCGTTGAATGCCCTTATGCAAGCTTCATCAAAAAGTAATTTGGTTTCCTTTTCAAGTAAGTTACACAATGTCTTAGAGATATTAGAGAAGACCTTGATAAAATGTCGGTAAAAACCAGCATGACCCAAAAAGCTTCTTACTTCTTTTACAGAAGTAGGAGGGGGAAGAGTCTTGATTACCTCAATCTTCGCACGATCAACTTCTAAAACAACACTTGAAACTTTGTGACCCAACACTATACCCTCACGGACCATAAAGTGACACTTCTCCCAGTTCAAAACCAAATCAGCCTCCTTGCATCTAATCAATACCTTCTCCAAGTTCCGTAAACACTCCTCAAAGTTATCACCAAACACAGAAAAGTCATCCATAAATACCTCAAGGAAACCATCAATCATGTCCCATTAGATTGCCATCATACATCTCTGAAAAGTAGCAGGTGCATTACATAATCCAAATGGCATCCTTTGGAAGGCAAAGGTACCAAAGGGACATGTAAAGGTTGTCTATGTTGGTCTTTCGGATCTACATATATCTGATTGTATCCTGAATACCCATCCAACAAGAAATAGTATTCTCTCCTAGCTAGCTTGTATAACATCTGACCTATAAATGGAAGAGGGAAGTGATCTTTTCTGGTGGCTTTTTTCAACTTATGATAATCCATACACACTCTCCAACCAACAAAGGTTCTTGTGGGAATAGCTTCATTCTGTTCATTCAAGATGGTAGTGATACCACCCTTCTTTGGTACACATTGAACTGGACTCACCCATTCGCTACTAGCTATGGGATAAATGATTCCCGCATCTAGTAATTTAATATCCTCTTTCTTCACCACGTCCTTCATAGCTGGCATCAATCTTCTTTGTCCTTCAACTGAGCGTGCATTCTCATCCTCTAGAATAATTTTGTGTTGGCAATAGGAAGGACTAATACCTTTGATGTCAGCAATAGTCCAACCAATCACATCTTTATTAGCTCTTAGTATACGCAACAGATTGTCCTTCAACTGAGCGTGCATTCTCATCCTCCAGAATAATTTTGTGTTGGCAATAGGAAGGACTAATACCTTTGATGTCAGCAATAGTCCAACCAATCGCATCTTTATTAGCTCTTAGTATACGCAACAGATTGTCTTCTTGAGGAGATGTTAAAGTAGTTGAAACAATAACAGGCAGAGTGCGGTTAGTACCTAAATAAGCATACCTTAAGTGTGACGGAAGTGGCTTTTCTTCTAGTTGTGGGGGAGATTCGATAGATGGTTTCTTTTTAGATACTATCTCCCCTGTCTCTCATATTGGTTCATAGGCGAGATGCCTATTCTTTTGGTTTCCATAAATTAGAGCGGCTACAGTTTCGGTTAGTTCTTCCATTAACTCCGGTAAGTCAAGTGTTAGGGCCGCCTGCAAGATATCATTAAAATTCATACCATCAAATACCTCTTGCGTAGTTAAGTTAAGTACATCCATTCGGAAACAATCCTCCTGGGGGTCTGGAAACTTCATGGACCTAAACACGTTGAACTTCACCTTCTCGTCTTGGATTCGCATGGTTAACTCTCCGTTTTTTATGTAAATCACAGTACTCCCCATGGCTAGGAATGGTCAACCCAAAATGATGGGGACATTCCTATCCGCGTCGTATTCAAGTATAACAAAATAAACGGGAAAAATTAAAGTACCTGCCTTGACGAGGACATTTTCTATTGGTCCCTTAGGATGTGCGAGAGATCTATCTGCCATTTGCAAGATCATAGAAGTAGATCTTGCGTTTCCTATCTTTAATTTTTCGAAAATTGACTTGGGCATCAAATTGATACTCGCACCCAAATCACACAAAGCTTTTCCTTGCCACTCATTACCAATGGAAATAGGAATCGTAAAACTCCCAGGATCAAGTAGTTTAGGTGGCAACTTACTCTGGCATATGGAACTGCATTATTCTGGAAATTCTATCATCTCATTCTCACGGTATGGTATCTTGTTGGTGATGGATCTTTCAAGAATTTAACGTACTTCGGCACATCTCTGATAGCATCCAAGAATGGCACATTAATATTAAGACCTCGTACCATGTTTAGGAACTTATGATAGTCAGCCATGTCTCCTTTCTTCTGAACTCTTGAGGGAAAAGGTGAAGGAGGATGGGTTTCTGTAATATCTTCCTTATCTGGCTTTTCCAGAATCTTCTTCACTTCCACTACTTCAGGTTCATCTTCTTTCTCCACCACATCTTTTACCGGTTTTTCTTTCATAGTTGTTTCTTTTTCTTTCATCACAGGAAAAGGAGGTGGTGGGAGCTTCTTACCACTTCTAAGTGTCACCGCATTACAATCTTCTCTTTGCTTGGGTTCTTCAGTGTCACTCGGTAGTTGTCCTTGTTGACGTTGACTCAATTGCTTCGACATCTGAGCTATCTGATTCTCTAACATTTTAATTGATGCGGATGTAGATTGTTGCTCTAGGCTAGCTTTTATTTGAATGTTGATTAATGTCAACAAGGTTTGCTGAACATCTAACGCACCTTCTTGAGGTTGAGCAGGTAGAGATTTTTTATTAATGTTTTCGGTGTAGGTGTCTTGAGGTGGTTGTCTCTGAGCTTGATTTACGTAACCTTGACCCCCTTGGTAGTTGTTTTGTGGTCTTGGTTTATAGTTATTGCCTTGGGGACGCGGCTGATATGCATAAGTCGGATTAGCGGTCCCATTTGGATTTGAATATTGGAAACCCGGATAGTTTCTATTCGGTTGATAACCTTGAACACCTGAATTATAGTTCCCTTGGTTGGAAACAAACATTAAGGCTTCTGGATTGTTTTTACAATGCTCCCAATCATGATCTTGTAAACCGCAGTTAGAACACCGATAAACTTCTTGTGTAACATTAACATCTGCTCTTCTCCCTGCAAAACCGTTTATAACAGCTAGAGTAAGTTGTTTCAATTGCTGTTCCAAAGTGTTCTTCAATTTATGCTTTTTTAAAAAGAATAATGCAAATAAAAAGACTAACTTCAGAGATGAGAGATACTGAGTCTCGCAAGGAATCCACCTAATTAACGTAACCTATGCTGTTTAAGGGTAGAATTGGTATTATAATATTAGTCGGGACTCTTATGTCCCCTAGCCCCCTGTCGGGTGGACCTAGGAGCTATTATAAAGTACTATAAACCCCTATATTGGCGAATATGCCTCTTTGGCTATGTAATTAGTTAAGTTTGTCGGTCAATAACAGACATTACACGGGTATTACCTAAGTCTGTATTCAAACTCCCGTGTCAAATGATCACTTCGCCACTAAAGTGAATAGCCTAAATACTAAAAGCTAATTCTAGTTGCACGGAAAAGAATTAGTAATGAAAAAAAAGTAATATCCAATATTTAATACTCAACTCAATTTAAATCATAACAATCTCAAATTCAAAACATAAATTAAATTACTTAAGGTTCATCCTTTTATTGCAATTCTCAAGTATATGGAAATTTAGCTCATGATAAAATTAAATATTGAAAATAAATAAAAGGAATTCATGTTCAATTACAGAAAATAAATTGATAACCTAAAGGGTAGGATGACTGTTGATGAAAGAACAGAATTCTCCCAACTCTAGTTTCTCCTTGCCTTCTTGCTCTGACTTGAAAACCTTAAGCCTCTTGTGTAATTCTCTAAAGTGTTTGAAAAGAGGAGGCTAAGGGGTGTATTTATAGGTGTTAGTAGGCCCTAATTCGTTTTTACTTGGAGTGGAAGACAAGTCAAGAACTCTTTAATTCGCAGCCCTAAAATCTAGGAAATGTAAGATTATGTTGTTGTTGTTTTGGTCATATCTCCTTCAATACTTATGCGTTTGACGCATTCTTTACATCGAAATCACTTGTCTCGGAAAGCTCTATCCATTGGTCTAGACCATTCTCTCAACTTCCTAGCCAATCTTGAGTTATGAGCTCGACTTTGAACGTGGCTAGAATTTCATATTTATTTGGTAACTTTATCTTATCCTTCTTTGCATATTTCCTTCCTTAATCTTCTTATTTCCATGTATATCTTATTTCCTTTACTTCTTAGACTTGACTTGGTCTTTAATTAATTACCATATATCTTTTAAAGCTTCACAACAAATAAATAATTAAACCGCATATGCTTTAAAAATTAATAAATCATTAAATCAAGACTAGAAATAAAAAAGTGCACTCTAAAATTAGAAACTCAAATAAAATACTTCCTAACACACTAAAAATACTTTAAGACTTTAATTCTCACTTCTCCTCCTTGTATTGGTTTTCCATGAAATTTAACAACCTATTAACTTTGCACTAAAAATAACCAAATTAACGCACAAAAGCTCTAAAAATGCAAATAGTCTAATTCCAAGGGGAGAAAGTGTAATATGACGAAATAAGCATAAAAGTCTATCAAATAAGTCAAATATTCACCTAAAAGGATGTCTCCAACGGGCTAATAATTAGAACAAATAGGGAGACATCAAGGTCTAAACGTCTATTTATAATTTTCTAATTCGGATTGGCTTTATTTAATAAGAATAAGTCAAATGATAAAAAGCACAAGTCCAAATTAGAGAATCTTATAACTGATGTGCACCCTTCATTGAAACAACCGTAACTTTTGTGTTTTACGTCCAAATCACCTGATTCCAGTACCCAAAACTTGCTAACTCAAAGGCGCAACTTTCTCTTTCAAATCTTCATGCCTGAATCAGTGCCGATGTGGCTCAAAACCATCAATTAGTAACAGATTTCCAGATTTTCATCTCTTTTAGTCAATTCTCCGGGTGATTCTTTCTTTCTTTTGACCTCTCCGCTTGATCTAAGACTTTAATCTTTACTTATCCTCCTTATCTTGGTGCTCCATATCATCCATGTACCTAAGAACGTTATACTAAAAACAAATAAATTAACGTCAAAAAGCTATAAAAAAAATTGTAAAGCATAAAAGTCTATCAAATAAGTCTAATATTCACCTAAAATTATGTCTCGTAAAGGCATATATTTAGAACAAAATGGGATACATCAATAATTTTATTCCATTTGTAAAGATCAACATAACATATTCACTTGATTAAAATCATTTGAAATTGAGTCATGGACCAGCCCAGACTTTGTCTTTGCTAGTAAACGTTGTATCGTGTATTTGAGATAACGTGTCTTCAAATTAAATATCACAACTCTTTCCCAAGCCACCTTTTCATCTTCTATAAATATTTGTTCAACTCAAACATTTTCATCATTCAGTTTCTAAAGTATTAATCATTAAAATTATGAGATAGATAGAAATAAGCAGCTTTATAAATTTCGTTGAAATTCTTAAGAATTCGTGAGTCATATTATTTTTAATAGTTTTGTCATTGTATCCTGGAGGTTAAGCCAACAAACGTAAGATACTGGTACGTAGCCTAAATATCTCAAAGACATCGGATCCAATCCAAGCCTCGACAAGTAAAGTTATTAATTTATTTACTTTTATTTCATTTTTGCATTAGTTTTTATATTGTTTTACTGGTTTATACAAATAAAACACAACAATTTAAGGTATTTATGATTCATGTTGTATAAACCAGAAAATATTTTCTTTTTGTTTTATAAACCTTACTTTTGCAAAATTTCTAGGTCTGTGTATATAACACAGGAATAATATATTCTATTTCTTTTATCTTATTCTGACTTTTAGGCTTGTGTATACATGCTAGAAAATTACTTGCTTACTAACGTCAGATTTTTGCTTCATATAGAATATGGGAAAAAATACTGAACAAAATGAAAAGAAACATGTGACGGGTAACAACTTAATAACAGAAGTTTGTGTACCCGCACCAACACCCGTTGGACTAGCCGATAGACCAAAAAAGTTTAATGGTTCTGACTTTAAGAGTTCGCAGCCAAAGATGTTGTTCTATCTGACCACTCTAAACTTGTCAAAATTTCTGAAGGAAGATCCACCAGAAATGGGATCCAATCCAAACAATGAGACATACAACGCAGTTGATGCTTGGAAGCATGCTGATTTCTTATGGCATAATTACATTCTAAACTGTATGGAGAATTCCTAATATAATGTGTACTGCACCATGACAACTGCTAAGCAATTATGGGACTCTCTTGAGAAGAAATACAAGACTGAAGATGTCGGGACAAAGAAAATTGTGATCGGTAGGTTTCTTGATTTCAAGATGGTGGATTCAAGACCATTAATGTCTCAAGTACAACAGTATCAGTTGATTCTTCATGAAATGAGTGCTGAGGGTATGAATCTAGTAGATCCTTTCCAAGTTGATGCTCTTGTTGAAAAGCTACCCCCGTTGTATAAAGATTTCAAGAACTAACTCAAGCCCAAATGCAAACAGATAAGTCTTGAAGGTCCAATTGTAAGGTTAAGAATCGAGGAAAAAAATTGAATGGCTGAAAAGACAACTAACCCTAGATCATATGAAGCCAAAGCAAATGTTGTGGAACAAAGGAGGACCAACCAACACAAAAAGCACAAGAGGCAAGGATAGTCAAATAATGAAAAAAATATGAAGGTGAAATTCAATGGGGATTGTCACAACTGTGGAAAGCATAGACATCGTGCAAAAGACTGTCGAAACAAAAAGGCGCAAGGAAATTAAAATAAATGTAAGGGCGGTCATTCCTATGTGACAAAGATATCCGAGGGGATTGACGATTTGTACCTGGCAGCAATAGTTTCAGAAGTAAAATCGTCAACAAACCAAGCACATAGTCGATAGAAACTGGAGCAACCCGACATGTGTGCTCAGACAAATCTGTGTTCAAAACCTACAAGAAAGCTACAAATGCAGAAATCTTGTAAAAGGGAAATTCTGCCACCTAAAAGGTTCAAGGTACTGGAAAGATTGTGCTAAAAATGACCTCCGGGAAAGAGCTGGCCTTGAACAATGTCGTCCATGTTCCAGATATTAGCAAGAACTTAGTTTCAGGTTCCTTGCTAAGCAAGGCTGGATTTAAACTTGTTTTTGTAGTTGATAAGTTTGTATAACTAAGAACAAAATGTATGTAGGAAAAGGGTACCTCTACGATGGTCTGTTTAAGATAAATGTAATGATCGTAGTACCTACCAAAAATGTATTTGATAAAGAAATGAATGAAAAATATGATTGTGTTTATATGTTTGACTCACCTAATTTATGGCACGATAGATTAGGACATGTTAATTTTAGTTCATTAAATAAGTTAGTAAACTTCGGGTTATTACCTTATGTGAACTTCAATTTTCAAAAGGAATGTGAAGTATGTGTTGTGTCAAAATTAACCAAAACCTCATTTAAATATATAGAAAGGACTTTGGTACCTTTAGAGTTAATTCACAGTGACATTTGTGACTTATTATTTGTACAAACTAGAAGTGGGAAAAAGTATTTGATAACTTTCATTAACGATTTCACAAGGTATTGTCAAATATACTTAATTTGAAGTAAGGATGAGGCCTTAGAAGCATTTAAGCAATACTGAAGTTGAGAATCAACTAAATAAAAAGATTAAGAATCATAGAACAGATAGGGAAAAAGAATATGTGTCTCCTTTTGAAGATTTTTGCACTGCACATGGAATCATCCATCAAACCACGACCCTCTATTCACCTCAACATAACATAATTGATGAACGCAAGAACCGCGCGTTGAAGGAAATCATGAATTCCTTGCTAATTAACTCAGGTTTAACGCAAAATTTATGGGGAGAGGCTTTACTCATCGCAAACCACATCCTTAACAATGTACCACACAAGAAGATACATAAAAATCCTTATGAATTATGGATATGAAAACCACCTTCCTTCAAATATAAAAGTCTGGGGATGCTTGGCAAAGGTAGCACTCCCTGCTCCTATGATGGTCGAAATAGGACCAAAGACCATTGGTTGCATCTTTACTGGATATGCTCATAAGAGTGCTTCATATAGATTCCCAATACAAAAATCTTGTCATGTTGACATTCACGTCAATACGGTGATTGAATTAAGAAATGCACATTTCTTTGAAACAACTTTTCCGTACAAGACCACACCAGAATTTGGTTCCTTAAAGAACACACGATGCAATCTAAGAAGAGCAAGATCATGAATCATTGCCAACCGAAAAACAAGATCAAGAATCATAGACAAATTAAGGAGAACCAAGAAGAAGTAAGCGGATGAGAAGCTCTACGTCTTTTGGTCTCGACTATCTGTCTTACATGCTAGATGATGAACCGCAAACATTAAAGGAGGCTATGTCAAACCCTGACGCCCCATACTAGAAAGAAGCGGTAAATAAAAGGATAGATTCCATTATGCAAAATCATACATGGGAACTAATGGATCTCCCTCCTAGGAGTAAACCACTCGGATGCAAATGGATATTCAAGAAGAAACTAAAGACTGATGGGTCCATTAAAAAGTACAAGGCTCGCTTTGTTGTAAAAGGTTATAGTCAAAAGGAAGGACTGGACTATATTGATACTTATTCTCCGGTCATGAGAATATCATCCATTCCAATGTTAATCGTGATAGCTTCGATATACAAGCTCGAAATTCATCAAATGGATGTAAAAACAGCTTTCTCAAATGGAGAACTAAATGAAGAGATATATATGGAGCAACTTGAGGGTTATGTAGTTCCAGGTAAGGAGAACCAAGTATATAAGCTTGTTAAATTCTTATATGTGGGTCATTTTGTGTTATAAAATAACGTGATGAAAGTTAAGGACTCACAAACCGCAAGTGTACGGTTGTCCAAGTAATAAACCGATAAATTGGATACGTTCTCAAGGACGGACTAGGTACAACTCAGGTATGAATCATATAGTGAAATAATTGAAAGTAGAGAAAAGTAAATGATATAAAGTTTTTTTGGTTTTTGTTTAAGAACTAAAGTGCAAATAATGTAAAATACTAACTTAATTAAACTGAAATGAAAAATAAAACAAGTAAAAGAGTTGGACGCAAGGACAGAAGTAGGACTTGAGTCTCGCCGCGGTTTCACCTAAACCTTTCTAATTAAATCTTTTTGTTAAGGGTTGAATTGTTATATTTATGCTAATCGGGATTCTAAAGTCTCTTAGCCCCCGTCAGGGTGGATCTAACAGCTCTCCTACGGTATTATAAACTCCATCAGGATGATTACAACTACTTTCAGATGGTTCAAGGTCTTTACCTCATTGGTTACTGGTTAGTCAAGCCTGTCAAGGTCATTGGCGAATAGCAATGGCAATTACCTAGGTCTGTATCTGAACCCCCCGTCAACGTAATCACTACGCCACTATAGTGAACAGCCTAGATACTAACAATTACCTTAGTTCATGACTCTAAAGATAATAATTCAGGAATAAAATAAAAGACAACATAAAATAACGAATTCAATTTAAATTATGAAATCCCAAATTAGAAAAAATTAAATAATCAAGTTAGGGTTCTACCCAATTCGCGATTCTCAACTACAATTGAATTTAGTTCATAATGGAATAAAAAACTAAAGAAAGAAAAATAAATGAACTAACGTTTAAAACAAAAATAAAAGATAAGATAACCTAATTAAGGATGGGTTTGGTTGTGATTTGGAGAAGATGAATTTCTCCAGCTCTTAGCTTCCTCCTTTTCCTTGCTTCTGACTTTCTCTCTGGTGTTTCTCAACTTGTGTAAATTGAGTTGTGTGTTTAAAAATAAGTTCTAAGGCTGATATATGATGGGAAAAACGGATTAGGCTATTCTCTAATAAGAAAATAGGTTAAATGAAATAAAAGGCCAATCCTTAAATGAAATCCTGTAACTGATGTGCAGCTGTTACTAAAACAGTTGTAACTTCTGCGTCCGGACTCGGAATCACTTCGCTCAACTTGGAAAATCTTCCTGACTCAGAGGCGCAACTTCCTTATTTCACGACTCTAAGGCTGAATCAGTAGCTAAGTGGCTCAAAAACAGTGATTTGTAACAGCCTTCCAGATTTCATTCACATCTAATAAATTCTTCGGATCAACTTTACTCGCCTTTGACTTAACACTTGATCTATGACTTTAATTCCCGTTTCTCCTCCTTGTCTTCCATCTAATCCATAGACCTAAGAATTTTACACTAAAAACAAACAAATTAACGCAAAAAAAACTCTAAAACGCAAATGATACAAATCCAAGGGAAGAAAACGCAATATAACCAAATAAGCTTAAAAGTCAATCAAATAAGTCAATTAATCACCTAAAATGATGTCTCGTAAGGGCTAATATTTAGAACAAAATGGGAGACATCAAGACCCCGAACTCAAACCTTTGTCAACCTGACAAAGTAAAATAAAAACAAGGGTCTTAGGTGAAACGCAAAAATGTAGAGTCTAGCAAATAACACCCAAAGCAAAATTTAAAATAAATTTCATATAATATGAAATAGGAATTAATATACACATACACCTGTCATGCAACAACCAAACACAAATAATATCAATCCAATATTAATTTCACAATGCTAGAAGGTTACGCTTATACTTATCTCAAGATGATGGCTATAGGGTGTTCATCTATTTTCACTCGCTTTGAACGCTCCACTTAGCATACTTCCTATTAGCTGAATTACAAATCCACTATGTATCTAGGAATCACGAGGACTTTATGGTTATAGCGTAGGCTTAGGGACGGTATGGAATGTATATTTGGTAAATTTGAAGTGAGCTTTTGGCTCTCTCCTCACTTACCATCAACAAACAGTCCAAGAGCTTGAGTTTTCACTCAAATATTGTTCTCACTCAACCCATTTGACGCACTAATGTAGCGTCCCCAAAATTATCCAATAAGCACTAAAGATGATTTCCAAAACTTTCCACTTGGCTAGTCACTTTATTTTTTTCATGTATATATTTTTTTCCTTTTCTTTTTCATATTTTTCTCTTTTTTTTTCAAAGACCCCGGCAAAGAGTTATAAATAAATAATCATCAACAATTGCGCCTAAATACAAACGCATACAAATTCTCTCGCAATGTAATCTCCCAGTAATAAAATCCACCACCCCAAACTCAAGCTTAAGACAGGAAGTCTCAAGATTGTGATTCAAGTGCGGGTCATATGGAAATGCCTAATAATCTAAGGGTATATGGGCTTATATCGTGGCAACAAAAGAAATCTTAAAGGCTAGAAATGGGGCTAAGACGAATAATGTTAAATTAAGGGATAGAAGGTTAAAAAGTCTCAAAGGGCTAACAAAGAACTGCCTCTATCATTTTCCTAGTTACATAGCTTGCCTCTAGTTCATACCTAAGTGGGTTCTCGTTTTGAGGCTAGTTGCTTTTTCTACCGGTTCATCCTCAATGTTCCCGAGTGGCACATTTGCGTCAATTCAAATTTTTGTGATAGTGCATGGGAACTTGAGGTCGCGTGCATAAATGGGAGCTTTTGTGTAGGCTATAATGGAGTCATATATTACGCTAGCTACATCAATCTCCTTCTTCTCGATAATAAATTTAATGAAGATGAGTTGTTCATGTGTTACCTCGGATATGTGATTGTTACCAAAGAAAGTAGGAATAATGAAACTGGACCATACTCTAGCACGCGGCAATAAATTACTACTAAAGGCCGAACCTTTATATCTATCACCTTTGAGTATGAGCGGAATGCCATGAATCAAAACACTTTGATAAAACGAATCCCATTTGAATGTCGGATTATTAAGTTCTTGTTGATATTGGCATGGACCATTCAAGTTTGGTAAATTAAATATCTTACGAATGTGCTCAACGAAGAAAGGAATAATCTTCTTACAGAGTTCAATAGCATTACCACTCGCAAAGATTAATTCTTCATAAAATTCTCGAACCAAGGCTGGAATATAATTCAACTCTCTTTCTCGCAACTCTTTCCATCCAAACATGTCAAATGCAACCACATAATCTTTGAATTCACCGTCCATTATATTCATCGGAAATCCTTTCTCAACACCTATTAGCAAACCTCTCACGAACTTGTTCTTTCTAAGGTACGAATGGCTTTTTAGGTTTAGGTTTCATAGCCATTGCTTTTCTTCTAACAGTACAAGAAGGGTTAATCGGTTTACTTACCTCATTTTTGTCATCTTTATCTCCATCTATCAAAGGCTCTTCTGGAACAACGGTATTTGGGTTCTCTTTTCTCTTCATAGTATTCTCAACTTCTCCTTTACTCGGCTTAGAACTGAAATCCGGAATATCAATGGCATTAGTTGGAGTAGCCCTAAGAGTATTGGGATTAACTCTAGTTCTTCGGTTGTAACACAAGGAATCAGTTCTGTTTGTCATCTCAATGAACCCCAAACTCAAAAATTCAAAAATTCAAAAACTAGAGAAAAGTTTAGAATTTTGATGTTTTGAGGATGTAGGAAGATGGTTGAAGGTGTGGTATGAGACGGGTAATGAATATTTAATGTAGTAGGAGAGGTTTAATGTATGGAAGTGAAGCTTTGATGAAGGGAAAAGAAGGATTAAAGTGAATAATTTTGGTGTTTTGTGGAAGGATTTGATGTTGTGTATGTGTTAGGAATGGCTTAGAGGAAAAGATTTGATGTTTTTGGGTGTTTTAATGGTTTTTTTGCAGGTACTCTATGAGCTTTGGTGTGTCAATAATGGTTTCTTATGTGAGAGGCTGTGTCCAAGAGAAGGAAATATGGTAATATAGGGTATAGGGTTTCAAGTCGGCGGTCACACCGGTATACCGGTGGATTGACTGGCTTACCGGTCCCAATATCTCTTCAATTTCTCGTTCCTCTCGTGGACGCAACTCATAGTTGTGTGTATCGTGCTCCATTACAGTGAGTTGACTGGCATACCAGTTAGGGGACCGGCTAGCCAGTGGCTCCTAATTATTTTTTTCACTTTTCGCGAGAGCTTGACCGGGTTACCGGTTGTGTGACCGGGTTTTCGGTCGCAAATGGCAATTTTCGAGGTTTTTTTTAGGGATGCAAAACGAAGTTGTGTGTAAGTGGCTTCCAAACAGTAGCTCGCGCTGTAGCAAACATTCTTGACCGGCATACCGGCTAGCCAGTCGCATCCTTCGGAAATTTGGCGACGCACTTTGTAGTTGTGTGTAAGTGCTCTCCCAACAGTAGCTCGCGTTGTGATGAAAATTCTTAACCGGTATACCTGTCAGAGGACCGGCTTACCGGCCGCGCGAGTTACTTTTTCCACGACGCAGTTCGAAGCTTCGTGTAATTGGTCCGTGGACAGAATGTTTGATCCTCGTTGACCGGCATACCGGTCAGCTCACCGACTAGCTGGTGCGAGTGATCAAAATTTTGACCAAAAACACACTTTTTCTTGCGTCTCAAACCTGTTAACCCCCAAACTCAAGGATTAAAATACCTGCAAAAATCATAAACTCCAACCTTTCTCATTTACTTTTAAGATTATACACTAATACACATGAATTACTCTATTTTACACTAAGAATTTAAAAGACATGAAAGCAATTAAACTATTATACAATTGAAATGGCTTTTGTTTAACGTCGTTAAGCTCGATGGGTTACCTCTTGCTTCTAGGGAGCTTTGAGGAGATACATGACCTCTCCGGGATGTGGATCTTCCGAACGATTGATGTCCTCGCCTCCATGATAAATCTTCAATCGATGACCATTCACCATGAAGGTGTGGTGCTCGTTTGGATGTTCAATATCTATGGCTCCATGAGGCGTGACTTTGGTCACAATGTAAGGACCAGATCATTTCGATCTCAACATACTCGGATAATTGCGGAACTTGGAGTTGTACTTTAGGACCCTTTGTCCAACTTCAAACCTTTTTCATGGATACGATTATCATGACATCTCTTAGTATTCTCTTTATAAAGTTTAGCATTCTCATAGGCATGTAATTGAAACTCATCAAGTTCATTTAACTTCATCATACGATTTTCACCGGCTAAAGTAGGCTCTAATTCAACTGCGCTATAGCCCAATATGCACCTAATTCAAGTTCAAGAGGTAAGTGACAAGACTTACCATATACAATACGATACGGAGATGCACCAACTGGGGTTTTGAACGTAGTACGATAAGCCCACAATGCATCATCTAACTATATTGACCAATTTTTTCTTGTGGGACCAACAGTCTTCTCTAGAATGGATTTGACCTCTCGATTAGAGACCTCGGCTTGACCATTGGCTTGCGGATGATAAGCGGTAGATATACGATTTCTTACCCTATACTTCTCTAGAACTGTTTTCAAAAATTTGTTCACGAAGTGAGTCCTCCATCACTAATAATAACTCTAGGCGTACCTTTTCTAGTGAAGATGTGTGACTTCAAAAATTTAATCACTACTCGCGAATCATTCGTTGGTAGAGCTACAGCCTCTACCTATTTGGACACGTAATCAATAGCTAATAGGATATATTAATTTATGTTGGATGGTACGAAAGGACCCATAAAATCAATACCACATACATCAAATACCTCAACTTCAAGAACATTATAACGTGGTATCTCATCCCTCTTGGATATATTACCAGTAAACTGGCATCTATGACATTTTTTAACATACTCATGACAATCCTTATGTAAAGTAGGCCAATAAAAACCAGATTGTAATACCTTAGTAGCCGTGCGGTCACCTTTGAAATGTCCTCCATACTGAAAACATATGTTTCTCAGGTATGCACCTTCTTACCATTTGGTCACCACATATTTTGTAGAGGAAAGGATCCTCCCAAAATAACTGTTTGGCACGGTGACTTAATCTCTTCCTTTCTTGTGAAGTAGCTCCTCTAGGAAAGGAACCACTCACAATAAGATTTGCGATGTCTGCATACCAAGGAGTATCATCATAAATGGCAAATAAACTCTCCTCTGGAAACTCCTCTCTAACCAATTCAGGACAACTATTATATTCGGAACCTTCAAGACGAGACAAATGATCTGCAACTTGATTATCACACCCTTTTCGATCTCGAATCTCTAAATCAAACTCTTGTAACAGTAAAATCCATCTGATTAAGTGTGTCTTAGCATCTTTCTTCTCCATGAGGTATTTAATCGCAGAATGATCGGTAAACACGACAATTTTCGCCCCAAAGAGATAGGAACGAAATTTGTCAAATCCATACACAACAGCTAAAAGCTCCTTCTCAGTCACAGTATAATTAATCTGAGCACTAGTGAAAGTCTTACTCGCATAGTAGGTAGAATGGAATACTTTCTATTTTCTCTGACCCAACACAGCACCCATGGCTAAATCACTAGCATCACACATAACTTCAAACAGAATCCTCCAATCAGGATGTAATACAATAGGCGCAGCAATAAGCTTCTCTTTAATCTCTTGAAATGCCTTCATTCTAGCTTCATGAAAAAGGAATTTGATGTCCATTTCGAGTAAGTTACACAAAGGTTTTGCGATCTTAGATAAGTCTTTTATGAAACGGCGATAAAACCCAGCATGGCCTAAAAAGCTTCTTACCCCTTTCACAAAAATAGGAGGAAGAGTCTTGATTAACTAAATCTTAACTCAATCAACTTCTAAGCCTGCACTCGAAACCTTCTGTCCCAATACTATACCTTCACGAACCATAAAATGACAGTTTTTCCGATTCAAAACCAAATCAGTTTCCTTGCATCTAATCAATACCTTCTCCAAGTTCTGTAAACACTCATCAAATTTATCACCAACCACAGGAAAGTCATCCATAAAAACCCTCAAGGAAATTATCGATCATATCCCAAAAAATCGCCATCATACATCTCTGAAAGTGGCAGGTGCATTGCATAATCCAAATGGCATCCTTCGGAAGGCAAAGGTACCAAAAGGACATGTAAAAGTCATCTTGTGTTGGTCTTTTGGATCTACATAAATTTGATTGTATCCTGAATACCCATCCAAAAAGCAATAATACTCTCTACCAGCCAATTTATCTAAAATTTGATCTATGAAAGGAAAAGAGAAGTGGTCTTTTATGGTAGCGTTATTCAACTTACAATAATCCATACACACTCTCGAACCAACTACAGTCCTCGAGGGAAGGGCTTTATTTTGAGCATTTAGGACGGTAGTGTACGCATTGAACTGGACTCACCCATTCGCTACTAGATATGGGATAAATGATTCCCGCATCTAGTAACTTAATAACTTCTTTCCTCACCACTGCTTTCATAGTTGGCATCAAACTCCTTTGGCCTTCAACTGAGCGTGCACTAGTATCCTCCAGAATAATTTTTTGTTGGCAATAGGAAGGGTTAATACCTTTGATGTCAGCAATAGTCCAACCAATCACCTCTTTATTAGCTCTTAGTACACGCAGCATTTTATCTTCTTGAGTACCTGTTAAAGTAGCTGAAACAATAATAGGTAAAGTGTCATTAGTACCTAAATACGCATACCTCAAGTGTGATGGTAATGTCTTTTCTTCCAATTGCGGAGGAGATTCAATGGATGGTTTATTTTTAGTTGTGATCTCCCCTGGTTCTCTTACATGTCCATAGGCAGGCGTCTATACTTTGGATTCTCATAATTAAGAGCTGCCACTATCTCAGCAAGCTCTTCCATCGTCTCAAGTAAGTCAAGTGTAAGGGAAGCCTGTAAGATATCATCATAATTAAAACAATCATATACCTTTTGCGTGGCATGCTCTACTAGATCCATTCAGAAACGGTCCTCTTGGGAATCTGGAAATATCATCGCCCTAAACACATTGAACTTCACCTCCTCGTCTTGGATTTGCATAATTAATTCTCCGTTTTCTACATCAATCAAAGTATGCTCCATGGCCAGGCATGGTCGTCCCAAATAGATGGGTACATTCATATCTGCGTCGTATTCAAGAATAACAAAACCAACGGGAAAAATTAAAGTACCTGCCTTGACGAGGACATATTCTATCTGTCCCTCAGGATGTACGAGGGATCTGTCAGCCATTTGTAAGACCATAGAGGTAGGTATCGCATTACCCACCTTCAACTTATCAAAAACTTATTTGGGCATGAGATTGATACTCGCACCCAAATCGCACAAAGCCTTTCCTTGCCACTCATTACCAATAGAAGAGTAAATGCCTCATTTACCCCCTGAACTATACACGTTTTGACAGATTGCCCCCAATCAATTTTTTGCGACTGGGTTGTCCTTAAACTTTTTTCGTGACTCGTTGCCCCTGTTAACAGATTCCGTTAGTTTTCGCCGTTAGTTGGTCATGTGCGCAAATTTTAGTGACATTTTACCCCCTGTACTAAGTTTTCTTTACATTTTACCCTAGGCACCGAGTCAGGAAAAACTTAGTACATGGGGTAAAATGTCACGAAAAACTTAGTACAGGGGGTAAAATGTCATGACAATTTGCGCACATGACCAACTAACGGCGATTTTTTACGGTTTCCGTTAACAGAGGGCATCGAGTCACGAAAAAACAAAGTTTAAGGACCATCCAGTCGCAAAAAGTTGATTGGGGGCAATATGTCAAAACGTGTATAGTTCAGGGGGTAGAGCCGATATTTACTCCCAAAAGAAATCGGAATCGTAAAACTCCCAGGATCATGTAAATTAGGTGGCAACTTACTTTGAAAGATGACACCACACTCTTCTAGCAACCCTATCATCTCATTATCACAGTATGGTCTTGTATTAGTGAGGGCTCTTTTCAAGAATTTCACATACTTCGGTACATCTTTTATAGCATCTAAAAACAGTATGTTAATGTTCAGACCTCTCACCACATTTAAAAATCTCTGATAGTCAGCCATATCTCCTTTATTCTGAACTCTTGATGGAAAATGTGGAGGAGGGCGTTTTTCTACAACATCTTTCTTATTAGGTATTTCCGGAATCTTCTCAACTTCCACTACTTCTGGTACAACATCTTGTTTCTTTTTCTTTCATAACGGGAAAAGGAGGTTGGGGAAGCTTCTTACCACTTCTGAGCGCTATAGCATTAGAATCTTCTTTCTGCTTCGGATTTTTAGTGTCACTTGGGAGTTGCGCTTGACGACACTGATTCAACTGTTTTGACATCTGAGCCATATAATTTTCTAACATCTTAGTTGCTGCAGCAGAAGATTGTTGTTCTTGTCAAGCTTTTGTTTGAAGGGAAATCAATTGTTGTAATATCTAATTAATATCTAATGCACCTTCTTGAGGTTGAGCAGGTAGAGCTTTCTGATTCATGGTGTCATCATAGGTGTTTGGAGGAGGTTGTCTCTGAGCTTGATTACTGTAACCTTATCCCACTTGGTAGTTGATGGGTCCTGGTGTGTTATAAAATAAAGTACAGAAATAAAAGGAACCACGATACCGCAAGTGTACGGTTGTCCAAGTAATACTCCGATAAATCGGGTTTCGTTCTCAGGGATTGGACTGGTATAACCCAAGTGTTCAATATATAAGTAGTAGTAATTGCAAATACAGAAAACAAAATATAAAAAATATTTTTTTTGTTTCGAGTTATTAAACTACTAGACGCAAATAAACAAATTACTAGAAATAAATACTAAAAGACTAAGAAGCAAATATGAGCTATACTTGAGCCTCGCTGGGGAATCACTTAAACTTACGTAATTAATGCTTTCGTTAAGGGCAGAACTGATAATCCTATATTAGTCAGGACTCTAATGTCTCCTAGCCCCCGTCAGGGTGGACCTAGGAGCTATCCTACAGTATTACGAACCCCGTCAGGGCAATTATAAGCTACGTTCAGATGATTGAGATCTTGCCTAATTGGCTATAAGGTTAACTAAGTCCGTCAGGATCAATAATTTCTACCTTACGTTTATTACCTATGTCTGTAATTAAACCCCCCCGTCAAGGTGATCATTTCCCCACCAAAGTGAATAGCTTAATTACTATGACCTATCTCCGATTAGATAATTCATTGATAGTTAAATTAATATAAAATAATAAGGAATATGAAATACCCAATTCAAATTAAACTAGAAACTAATCCCAAATTGAAATACATGAATTAAATAAATTAGGGTTCATCCCATTACGCGATTCTCAAGTAATTAAGATTTAGCTCATAATTGAAATAAAAACAATAAAGATATTAATAATATTCATGTTCCTAATAACAGAAATGAAATAAGAACCTAGATAGAGGAATTGGTTTGAGCTGTTGTTGAAGGAAAAAGATTCTTTAGCTTCTGCTCTTGCTTCCGCCTCTTGACTCTCTCTCCCTCTAAGGATGATTTAATATGAAGGTTTAATGAGAGGTACTGAATAATGAGGTCTAAGGGGTGTATTTATAGATGTTATGAAGCCCTAATTTGTTTTACTTGGAGTGGAAGACAAGTAAAGGACTCTTTAATTCGCATCCCTAAAATATAGAATAAGCCCCATTTTTGTTTTGGTCATAACAGCTTCAATACTTAACCGTTTGATGCGTACCAATAGTCGAAATGTATCATCTCGGAAAGATCTATAACTTATATCTTGACCATTCTTCCAAATTCCTCACCAATTTTGAGATATAAGCCCATTTGTGGTCGTAGGTGGTGAAATTCAGATTTATTTGGCAGCTTTATCTTTTGCTTCTTTTCATATATCCTTCTTTAATCTTCGTATTTCCATGTATATCTTCTTTCCTTTACTTTTTAGACTTGACTTGGTCTCTAATTAATTACCATATATCTTTTTAAGCTTCATAATAAATAAATAATTAAACTGCATATGCTTTAAGAATTAATAAATCATTAAATCAAGACTAGAAATAAGAAAGTGCACTCGAAAATTAGAAACTCGAATAAAATACTTCGTAACACACTAAAAATGATCTAAGACTTTAATTCTCACCTCTCCTCCTTGTGTTGGATTTCAAGAACCTACTAACTTTGCACTAAAAATAACCAAATTAATGCACAAAAGCTCTAAAAATGCAAATAGTCTAATTCCAAGGGGAGAAAGTGTAATATGACGAAACAAGTATAAAAGTCTATCAAATAAGTCAAATATTCACGTAAAAGGATGTCTCCAAAGGGCTAATAATTAGAACAAATAGAGAGACATCAAGACCCCAAACTGCAACCTTTGTTGTCCCGACAAAGTAAAATAAAAACAAAAACCAGGTGAGCTAGCTCATCTGGCCAGGGCTCTGTCTCTCAAGTGAGAGGTACGGGGTTCGATTCCCGCAGGCGGCAGAAAGTTATTAGAGTTTGGAAAGTTCTCTCAAGTGAGAGGTATATGGTTCGAATCCCGCAGGCGGCAGAAAGTTATTAAAAGTTTGGAAAAGTTCTCTCAAGTGAGAGGTACATGGTTCCAATCCCGCAAGCGGGGAGGTATGGTTGGGGAGGCAGTCATATCTCTCGGGGGACTAGTCGGGTGTAAGCCCGGGAACCCTCGGCATAAAAAAAATAATAATAAATAAATAAAAACAAAGGCCTTTTAGGCGAACGCAGAAGGTAGAATCTAGTAAATATTCCCAAAGCACAACTTTAAACAAATCTCATATAGTATGATGTAGGAATTAATATACACATATCATGAAAAATCAAACACAAAATAATATCAATCCAGAATTAATTTCACAATGCTAGAAGGTTACGCTTATACTCATCACAAGATTGTTGTTATACGATGTTCATCGATCCTTACTTGCTTTGAACGTTCCACTTAGCATACTCCCTATTAGCTGAATCACAGACTCACTATGTATCTAGGAATCACGACGTCTTTACGGTTTTTTGATATAGGCTTAGGGACGGTATGGTATGTATAACCTACGACCAGTCAGTTAACAGCCGACCGCTCTACCACTGAGCTACTGAGGAACAATTGACTTAAGGAAGACGACTCTTGTTCTTTGGACCAACCTATGACCGAAAAAAATGAGTTCGTCACTCTAAGTAAGCTTTTGGCTCTCTCCTCACTTACCATCAACAAACTGTCCAAGAGCTTGAGTTTACACTCGAATATATTCTCATTCAACCCATTTGACGCACTAATTTAGCGTCCCCAGACTAACCTAATAAGCACTAAAGATGATCACATAAAAATTTCCTCTTTGCCGGTCCAAATATATATTCTTTTTATATGAATTTTTTTTCTTGTATAGTTATGACTCTCTTTTTGATGTTGAGATATCATGCTATTTTTTTCATAAAAAAATTTCTTTTCATAATTTTTCATATCTTTTTTCATTTAATCTTACCCCGACAAAGGGTTACAATATAATAATTGTGAATCATCATCAAAATATAACAGAGCACAATTGATAAGCTCCAAAAATTCCAACCCAATGTAAATTCCCATAATAGTGGACCCACCACCCCAAACTCAAGCTCAAGACAGGAAGTCTCAGGATCGTGATTCAAGTGAGGGTCATATGGAAATGCCTAACAAACTAAAGGGATATTGGCTTAATTTGGAGACAAAAGAAAGGCTTAAAGGCTAAAAATTTGGCTAAGAAGGATATAATTAATTCAGGGATAGAAAGACAAAAAGGATTCAAAGGACTAACAAAAAAAACTGCCTATATCATTTCCCTATTTACACAGCTTGCCTCTAGTGCATACCTAAGTGGGTTCTCTACTCATTCAGATCTCACATTCTACAAACCACTCATTATCCTTAAGCACAAGTTTACTTCTTTTGCATTATTCATTAATTCTTCCTATCAATTACCTCATATTTGCATGCATTCTAAGTGCATTTTACACTAACTCCTAAAGTCAACTATTTCCTATCATAAATTTACAAAAAGTATGCTTACGGGGACATTTAAAATACTCTACAGTCAAAACATTCCTCAAACTAATTTTTAAAAAAACAGTAAAATGCATAAAATTGGGATGAGGCAACGAACCCCACCCCAAACTCAAAAATGAGTCGTGTCCCCACGACTCGAAAAGAATCAAGAAAGCATATAATTAATAAGAATGAGAAAAGGGTAGGAAAACGTAAATGAACCAGCACGAAGCTGGTTTCCATGGTTGCATGTAGGTTGAGCTCCTTGTGTTGCGTAGGTGGCATGTTAAACATTGCTCACTCCATGTAATATGTTTTGCATAAGCTCCACTCTGTTGTAACGTTTCCTATGGTTGGTAACACCTCTTCATAATTATCCTCCAAAATTTCATTCTTTCAACTACATCTTTTAACACCCAAAAGTAATAAGAGGTTCTCCAACTTCTTCTTCCTCTTTATGGTATTCTTGACCTTCCAATCAATGAACCCCAAACTCAAAACTTCAAATAATCAAAGACTAGAGAAGAGTTTTGAAATTCGATGTTTTGAGGAATTGTAATGAAGGATTATGTTGTTATATGAGATGGGTAATGGTTATGTAGTGGATTGGGGAAGGTTTAATGGATAGGATTGAAGATTTGATGAAGAGGCTTAAGGTTCAAGGAGAAGATTTCTTGATTTTCTTGAAGGATTGTGGTGTTGGATGTGTGTTTGGAATGGAATAGGAGGAAGTATTTAATGTTTTTGGAATTTTAGTGATGTGGTGCAGGTATATGAAGGGTTAGTGTCTGAAAGATTCGTTTTGGAGAGGCTAGGGTTACTTATTGATAGGTAAGAAGTGGAATTTGAACTCAACTCTTCAAAACCGTCATTGCGCCGGCATACCGGCGCAATCGCTAGCATACCGGTGGTGAAGATCTTCCTTTTTGCTTATCTCGGTAATAAACCAGAATTAGTACCCGAGGCCACGTGTTCTTGGGCGCTGGCATACCGGTGGAGTCATCGGCATACTGGTGCGCTGCTGTTCGAAAAAGTTTGCTCCGTCAAAATACCCGAGGCGTGAAACCCGAGGGTTCTTGTTTCCTTCTACCCGGCATACCGGTGCACTGGGCGGCATACCGGTGCGGCAATTGAATTTTTTTCTCCTTCTCGGCAAACAAAACGAGTCATAGACCCGAGGGCTCGTGTTTCCTCCACCGGCATGCCGGTCATATGACCGGCTAGCCGGCTAGTGCTGCAGATTTTTCTTTTTCGTTCCTTAGCACCCCAAACTCACTTCCTGCACCATTTAACACACTACCTTTATCATTTCTTAAAAAATAGACGCTATGACTCGACAATTACTTATAATATACACTAGGAATTTAAAAACATTAAAGCAAATTAAAACATGGGGTGTCTCCCAAGAAGCACTTTTGTTTATTGCGTCTTTAAGTTCGACGTGTTACCTTCCATGAAGATGGTATTGAGGCCTTTGCGGTTCTCCTCCGCTTAAACTCTCCTATTCCTTGGCATATCAGCTTAAGAACTTTCCCAACTTGAATTTTATTTAATCGATCTTTGAAAGGGGGTGTGTAAGTACTTCGTTTCGCCTTCTTATTTTCACGACGAAACTCATTTTCCCCCACATAATATTAGATGACCGTTCTCCGCAGTATAAGCTCATTTTTATTCCTTCCAATCTCGCGTTCCTCTTTAAAATGTGGTGGGTAGGTGCTCCTCCTTGCCGCTTTACTCTCGCGGTGTGGAACCTTGCTTGCGCAGCACATGTTTGACCTTTGTGGTGGTGGAGGTGATTCTAATTTTTCAGCTCTAATCTCATTCATGATTCGGGTAGAGATGGTAATTGGTGAACTTTTTGTGGTGGAGATTCAACTTCTGTTTTAGCGTGAACCTTGAATTCTTCAATTGATTCTCCAACCACTTCAGATTCGTCTTCGTTGTCAACCCAATCTTCCACTATTACCTCATCATATTTTTGTTGTGGAATCTCTATAACCTCGATCACCACCTCTTCTTGTTTGCGTTCTAAATCTTGATCATGTGCATACACCATAGGAATAGCAATCTCAGTTTCAATTTCTAGGAATTTCG
This sequence comes from Nemophila menziesii, assembly GCA_029959085.1. Classification (NCBI taxonomy): domain Eukaryota; kingdom Viridiplantae; phylum Streptophyta; class Magnoliopsida; order Boraginales; family Hydrophyllaceae; genus Nemophila; species Nemophila menziesii. Next base: position 36,639,034 of record JARWIR010000011.1, read on the forward strand.
TTGCTACTCCTTCTTCCACCATGCTAACAAGATTTTCAACCATATGTTGGTCTCCATTTATAATTGGCACAGTGGTCATATCACTATCACTAATATCTTCTTTCAACACCTCCTTCTCAACTACTTCTTCTGGTTGATTAATATCATCCCGCGGGGGAGTGGAATCTTCATGAAACTTACTACTACTCTTGGAAAAATTAGGAACATTACAATAGGAAGCAATTTCATCTAGTATTTGTTGTGTTCTTTCAAATCTGGCATTACTTTCCGCTTCTCTTGCCTTTTGCTCTTGATCTCTTGCCTTATTTTCCTCGTACCGGCATTCAAAATTGGGGTCTTCGTAAGACTTGATATTGCTCTCGGCAAAGTCATGAGAATTATATTTGGACTCCATTTCGTCTATTATCTGTTGTGTGGATGCACGGATGGCTCTTCTTTCTTCTTCTTCTGCCTTCCATTCTAGCTCTCTTGCCTTATTTTCCTCGTGTAGGCGATCGACAATAGCACTTAGGTCTCGTAGTGCCTCTTGCATATTGTTATTAGTTGAATAGTGTTGAGTGTTTTCAACCCACTGGTTGTTCCAACCTTGCTCTTGTTGATAGTGATATGATGATTGTTGTCGATTATACCCGGTACATTGATTGTTCTATCCTTGCAGTTGCGGGTGTTGATAAGGTTGTTGGTAGAAGTTACTACCCCATTGTTGTTGTCCCGAAGAGTCTTCCCAATAGTCGAATGGATAGGGATCTGGGTAATGTCCTCTATACATCTTTAAATAAAACTCTTGATCATTACCTGAATAAAGAACCTGTAAAAACAAAACAAAAACAAAAACCAAGCGTAAAACTGAAAAAAAAAACAGTTAAAACTACTTAAGGATTAAACACCGGGGTCACACACTGCAATCCCCGGCAGCGGCGCCAAAAACTTGATGGGTCCTGGTGTGTTATAAAATTAAGTATAGAAATAAAAGGAACAACAATACCGCAAGTGTACGGTTGTCCAAGTAATACTCCGATAAATCGGGTTTTGTTCTTAGGGATTGGACTGGTATAACCCAAGTGTGCAATATATAAGTAGTAGTAATTGCAAATACAGAAATTAAAATATAAAAGATATTTGTTTTGTTTCGAGTTATTAAACTACTAGACGCAAATAAACAAATTTCTGAAAATAAATACTAAAGACCAAGACGCAAATATGAACTATACTTGAGCCTCGCTAGGGAATCACCTAAACTTGCGTAATTAATGCTTTTGTTAAGGACGGAACTGATATTCCTATATTAGTCAGGACTATAGTGTCTCCTAGCCCCCGTCAGGGTGGACCTAGGAGCTATCCTACAGTATTACAAACCCCGTTAGGGAGATTAAAAGCTACGTTCAGATGATTGAGATCTTACCCAATTGGCTATAAGGTTAACTAAGTCCATCAGGATTAATAATTTCTACCTTACGTTTATTACCTATGTCTGTAATTAAACCCCCCATCAAGGCGATCACTTCCCCACCAAAGTGAATAGCTTAATTACTATGACCTATCTCCGATTAGCTAATTCATTGATAGTGAAATTAATATAAAATAATAAGCAATATGAAATACCCAATTCAAATTAAACTAAAAACTAATCCCAAATTGAAATACATGAATTAAATAAATTAGGGTTCATCCCGTTACGCGATTCTCAAGTAATTAAGGTTTAGCTCATAATTGAAATAAAAACAATAAATTAATTAATAATATACATGTTCCTACTAACATAAATAAAATAAGAACTTAGATAAAGGAATTGGTTTGAGCTGTTGTTGGAGGAAAAGGATTCTCCATCTTCTGCTCTTGCTTCCGCCTCTTGACTCTCTCTCTCTCTAAGGATGATTTAATATGAAGGTTTAGTGAGAGGTACTGAATAATGAGGTCTAAGGGGTGTATTTATAGGTGTTAGGAAGCCCTAATTCGTTTTACTTGGAGTGGAAGACAAGTAAAGGTTTCTTTAATTCGTAGCCCTAAAATATAGGATCAGCCCCGTTTTTGTTTTGGTCATAACATCTTAAATGCTTATCCTTTTGACGCGTACCAATAGTCGAAATTCATCGTCTCGAAAAGATATTTAATTTTTTTATTGACCATTCTTCCAAATTCCTCACTAATTTTGAGATATAAGCCCATTTGTGGTCGTGGGTGGTGAAATTCAGATTTATTTGGCAGCTTTATATTTTCCTTGTTTGCATATATCCTTCCTTAATCTTCTTATTTCCTTTACTTCTTAGACTTGACTTGGTCTCTAATTAATTACCATATATCTTTTAAAGGTTCGCAATAAATAAATAATTAAACCGCATATGCTTTAAGAATTAATAAATCATTAAATCAAGACTAGAAATAAGAAAGTGCACTCAACTCCTGACCACCTGAATTGTAGTTTCCTCGCTTAGAAACAAACATTACGGATTTTGGATTACTTTGATAATGCTCCCAGTCATGATCTTGTTCACCAAAATTCAAACACCCATATATCTCTTGAATAACCTTAACATCTGCTCTCCTACCTGAAAAACCTTCTTTAGCTAAGGTAAGCTGTTTCAATTGCTACTCAAATGTATTCTTCAATTTATTCTCCAAAGAGGAGAATTTCTCATCGATTCCAACACTACTTTCATTTCCACCTCGGATAGGTGTTCTTATTGTATTCCAACCCTGCTCATTCTTTATAGTTCGATTCAAAATGATTTTAGCATGTACTGGAGCTACCTGTAAGAATCCACCACCACATAATAAATCGAGGTCTTTTCTTGATCCTCCATCAAGGACTTTATAAAATATCTTCATTTGTTGTGGTTCTGTAAGGCCATGATCAGGAACTCTTCTCAGACAAAAGTGAAATCTTGTCCAGTATCTTCCCAAAGTTTCTTCTTGTTCTTGTACAAATTATGTCAAATCAACATGTGCATCTAATATCATGTTACTCGGATAGTAACGATCGAAACATGCTGATTGTAGCTCATCCCAATTGTTTATTGCTCCTGGTTCTTGTGAATCACGCCACTCACTAGCTGCACCTATCACGAAAAATCTAAAATTAGCATAGCACATCCGCTCTTTGGTCACTCCTTGCGTTATATATGAATCGCATATTTGCATGAACTTTTGTACTGCACGAATAGGATCTTTTCCAGGTACTCCACGAAAGTTTCCGAAATATTGAAATTTAGATAACATACCAGGGTCGGGTCTATACCGTGCAACATTAATATTTGCAAGACCAATACCAAGAGCAGGAGCGTGATAAGGAACTTGTTCTGGACCATGTATGAACTATGGATCATTACTCACTGGGGGTTGATCTTGTTGTACAGGTGGATGATTTTTTTGATTGTTGAGAATTGGATGATTATGAATAACTGGTGGCACTAGCAGATTGTCATGTGCATCCAACTCAATGCCAGGATCTTCGACATTATGAATATTCAAATCCTCCATTTCTCTTTCTTTCTTTACTGTTTCTCTTGCCTCTTTCTCTCTCTCTTGTTTTAATCTCGGAGTAACCTCTCGGGGTTTGAGTACAAGCACCAAACCTGTAAAACCTAAGAAAGAACCAAAACAAAGAAAAGCGTAAAAGTGAAAATAAAATAAAAATGCAATTAAACACTAAAGGATTAACACCGGGGTCACACGCTACCGTCCCCGGCAGTGGCGCCAAAAACTTGGTGGGTCCTTGTGTGTTATAAAATAATGGATGAAAGTTAAGGACTCACAAACCGCAAGTGTACGGTCGTACAAGTAATAAACCGATAAATCGGATTTGTTCTCAGGGACGGACTAGGTACAACTCAGGTGTGGATCAAAAAGTGAAATAATTGCAAGTACAGATTAGTAAATGATATAAAGTTTGTTTGCTTTTTGTTTAAGAACTAAAGTGCGAATAATGTAAAAATACTAACTTAATTAAACTGAAATGAAAAATAAAACAAGTAAAAGAGTTGGACGCAAGGAGAGAAGTAGTACTTGAGTCTCGCAAGGGTTTCACCTAAACCTTCTTAATTAATGCTCTCTGTTAAGGGCTGAATTGTTATATTTATGCTAGTCGGGATTCTAAAGTCTCTTAGCCTCCGTCAGGGTAGATCTAAGAGCTCTCCTAGGGTATTATAAACTCCGTCAGGATGATTACAACTACTTTCATATGGTTCAAGTTCTTTACCTCATTGGCTATTGGTTAGTCAAGCCTGTCAAGGTCATTGGCGAATACCAACGGCAATTACCTAGGTCTGTATTTAAACCCCCGTCAAGGTGATCACTGCGCCACTATAGTGAATAGCCTAGATACTAACAATTACCCTTAGTTCATGACTCTAAAGATAATAATTCAGGAATAAAATAAAATACAACATAAAATAACGATTTCAATTTAAATTACGAAATCCCAAATTAGAAAAACATTAAATAATCAAGTTAGGGTTCTACCCAATTCGCGATTCTCAAGTACAAATGAATTTAGTTCATAACAGAATAAAAAAACTAAAGAAATAAAAATAAATGAACTAATGTTTAATAAAGAAATAAAAGATAAGAAAACCTAATTAAGGATTGGGTTTGGTTGTGATTTGGAGAAGATGACTTTCTCCAACTCTTAGTTTTCTCCTTTTCCTTGCTTCTGACTTTCTCTCTTGCGTTTCTCGTCTTGTGTAAATTGAGTTGTGTGTCTAAAAATAAGGTCTAAGCCTGATATATGATGGGAAAAACAGATTGGGCTATTCTCTAATAAAGAAATAGGTTAAATGAAATAAAAGCCCAATCCTTAAATGAAATCTCGTAACTGATGTGCAGCTGTTACTAAAACAGTTGTAACTTTTGCGTCCGGACTCGGAATCACTTCGTTCAACTTGGAAAATCTTCCTGACTCAGAGGCGCAACTTCCTTATTTCATGACTCTAAGGCTAAATCAGTGGCTAAGTGGCTCAAAAACAGTGATTTGTAATAGCTTTCCAGATTTCATTCCCATCTAATAAATTCTTCGGAACATTTTTCCTCGCCTTTGACTTTTACACTCGATCTATGACTTTAACTCCCGTTTCTCCTCCTTGTCTTGGTGCTCCATCTAATCCATGGACCTAAGAACTTTACACTAAAAACAAACAAATTGACGCACAAAAGCTCTAAAACGCAAATGATACAAATCCAAGGGAAGAAAATGCAATATAAACAAATAAGCTTAAAATTCAATAAAATAAGTCAATTAATCACCTAAAATGATGTCTCCTAAGTGATAATGTTTAGAACAAAATGGGAGACATCAGTTAACCACTCGGATGCAAATGGGTATTCAAGAAGAAACTAAAGACTGATGGGTCCGTTAAAATATACAAGGCTCGCTTTGTTGTAAAAGGTTATAGTCAAAGGGAAGGACTTGAATATATTGATACTTATTCTCCGGTCATGAGAATATCATCCATTCAAATGTTAATCGCGATAGCTTCGATATACGAGCTCAAAGTTCATCAAATGGATGTAAAAATAGCTTTCCTAAATGGAGAACTAAATGAAGAGATATATATGGAGCAACCTGAGGGTTATGTAGTTCCAGGTAAGGAGAAGCAAGTATGTAAGCTTGTTAAATCCGTATATAGTTTAAAACAGACACCGAAGCAATGGCATGACAAATTTGATAGATTCATGATCTCAAATGGTTTTAGGATCAATGAATGTGACAGATGTGTTTACGTAAAACGAATTGAGACTGGATATGTCATTGTATTTTTATATGTGGATGATATGCTAATCATTGGAAGTAACAATGATGTGATTATATTCACTAAAAGGATGTTTTCAAGAAAGCTTGACATGAAAGATTTAGGCCTTGCGGATGTTATTTTGGGTATCAAGATTCTACGAACATCTGAAGGTATTGTACTATCTCAGTGACATTATGTTGAGAAAGTACTAAACAAATTTAGTAATGGCGACACAAATATCGCCAAGACAACTATTGAAGTAAATTTACATCTTGCTAAGATACCTTGTGATACGATCAACCAATTGGAGTACTCTCGGATTATTGGGAGTCTCATGTACATAACAAACTGAACTAGGCCACATATAGTAGATGTAGTAAGCAAGCTAAGTAGGTTTACACATAATCCTGGGAAGAACCACTGGATTACTATTGTAAGAGTTCTAAGGTGTCTCAAATACACTATTAACGAAGGGTTTTTGTACACAGGATTTGTACTAAAAGGATACAGTGATGCAAACTGGATATCAGACTCCACCGACTCAAAATCCACAATTGGATTTGTCTAAATGTTAGGAGGAGTAGCCGTGTCTTGGAAATCCACTAAGTAAATGTGCATAGCCAGATCCACTATGGAATCTGGATTTATAACTTTAGACAAAGCTATTGAGGAAGTCCAGTGGCTTTGAAATTTTCTAAAGGATATTCCTAATTGGCTAAAGCCTGTGTCAGCTATCTGCATACATTTGCGATAGTCAGAGTGCCATTGGTAGGGCACTAAAAGAGATGTATAACGGTAAGTCTAGACCCATACGTCGTAGACACAATACTGTTAGAAAACTGCTCTCACACAGAGTTACCCAATTGATTATGTTCGATCAAATGATAATATAGAGGATCCATTGACCAAAGATCTACAAAGAGAGCAAGTACGAGTGTTGTCAAGGGGAATGGGTCTTAAGCCTACGCAAGCTGAGTTACAATGATGGGAACCCTACCTAGCAAAGTGGAAAACTGTCAATCTAGGTTTGAAGGGAAAACTGGATCATGAAACTGCAACTTTGTGCTATGCACTGTGGGGAGACCTCCCCAAACCATTCCTAGGGCAAAATTAAACAGTGCTACCTGTAAAAGTGAAGGATAAGTTAAATTTTTAGTGGTTCCTTGTATCTTCGTTAATATAAGATAGAGTAATGCAGAATACTCTCGACAAAAGACCACATATATGAATAACATGGTAGGTCCACCCTACAAGAATTTTAAAGGCGAAATTCTTCGACGATTATTCATGAATTACCAGGAGTTGTCGAGGGCCGTAAATGAACACAACCATGAGAACCAAATAATGTTTGGAAGTATATTATGTAATTTCTATTGCCTTGGTATACACAAAAACTGAATAGTTCAAGACATCACATTCACTAGTTAGCGTCTAAATCTGATAGCTCTTATTAAAGAAGGTTCAAGGACAAAATAACCTTTCTCGATATAGTATTCTTCCATGCTTCTCTCTCGCTCTCTCTCGTGTTTAGCATTCTTTTGCATAATTTTTTCAGGTGGTTAGTCAATTTCCATTCATGTGGGGATTGTTGGTCAAATGGGATTTTAACCAAGTCTTGACCATGTTTACGATGATAGTCGGTGACTCGATTTAAAAAAATCATTCAGATATAGATACGTTTATTCCAGTTGTAAATATTCACTTGATTAAAATCATTTGAAATTGAATGAGAATTGAGTCATGTAATTTGGAGAAATGAAAAAAATAATAATAATATATGTTATTTATTAATTTTTTTCTTTTTGGTTATAAAGCAAAGAAAAAAAACATTGATAGGGGTTCGAACCTGGACTCATACCATCTGGACCAGCCTAAGCTTTGTCTTTGTTAGTAAACGTTGTATCTTATATTTGAAACAACATGTCTTCAAATTAAACATCACAACTCTTTGTCAAGCCACCTTTTCATCTTCTATAAATAGTTGGTCAATTCAAACATTTTCTTCGTTCAATTTTTAAGGCATTAAGCATTAAAATTATAAGAGAGAGATAGAAAGAAGCGACTTTATTAACTTTATTGAAATTCTTAAGAATTCGTGTGTCAATTTCTTTTGAATAGTTTTGTCATTGTATCTTGGAGGTTGAAGCCAACAAAAGTAAGACACCGGTACGTGGCCTAAATACCTTAAAGACGCGGATCTAGTCCAAGTCTCGACAAGTAAAGTTATTTATTTATTTACTTTTATTTAATTTTTGCATTAGTTTTTATATTGTCTTACTGGTTTATATATAGAAAACACAACGCTATCTAGGAAACAGAAGCATGATAATTACTACATAACCCCTTTTTGCGTAAGTTTATGATGTCTCCCCGTTTGTCATGAATTAATATTAGTTGGAAACACCATTTTTAGTGGTTTAGAAGTCTACATACTCGATTTTCACATGATATAGTGCACTTTCCTATTTCTAGTCTTGATTTAATGAATTATTATTTTTTAGAGCATATTGGGTTTAATTATTTATTTAGTGTGAAGCTTTAAAGATATATATGGATATTAATTAGATGCCAAGTCAATTCTAAGAGATAAAAGAAAGAAGATATACATGGAAATTGGAGAAAATAAAGGAATAGCTAGGATATGGAAAGATAAAGTTGTCAAATAAATCTGAATTCCAGCACCCACGACCACAAAAAGGCTTATATATCAATATTGTTTAGGAATTTGGAAGAATGGTGTGAAGCAAAGTTAAAGAGCTTTCCGAGTCAATCAGTTTCAACTATTGGAACGCATCAAACTGATAAGTATTGAAACAGTTATGACCAAAACAAAAACGTGGCTGATTATTACCTTTTTTATATTTTAGGGTTACGAATTTGAGTTGGGCGAGGAGTCCAATACTTGTCTTATATTCTAAGAAAACGAATTAGGTCTTCTAAACACCTATAAATACACCCTTATATCACTTCTAAATCATCCTTGCCTCACATAAATTAGTCCTTAAGGTTTACATCATTAGAGTTATTGTGGAGAGCAAGATGAAGTCTTTTATTCAATCGTTTAGTTTATTTCCTTCAGGTATGAACTAATTTTCCCATAGCTTGGGTTTTGCATTATGTATAATCTATGAATCATATTTTCTTTCTATCTATGTTTCTTTGGGAATTATATGTTTTAATTAGATATTAGATACTTACCTATATATTTGCTTATGTGTTTTGAATTATTGCATGTCCTAAACCTGATCACTTTAGGCTTTCTTAAGAGTAGTTAGATGGTCGCCCGGAAGAGGTGTCTAATTATTGAAACACCACATAACGTCTAGTGTCCTATATTGGTCCTGACAACACCGATTCTAACTAGATAGTCATTAAGGTATGTTTTAACCACTATCACCATGTTTGGAATTGAATTGCTTAGGGCCTTGGTGGTGCTTGATAACCCTAAGTTTAGGCTGCCTCGTGGTTGTGCCGTAGCCCCACTTGTCACTCTCAAGGTCTAGGGTATGGGAATTTAGAATCCTGACTAAGTATTTAAGAGCTATTATCTCCCTTATTAACTAGAATTTGATAGAAAGAATTAGAAGGATTAGTGCATACTAGCCAAACCTAAGCTATATCTCTCATCTCACAATTCTTCGTATTTATTTTATTGTCTTTAATTTTCTTAGTTTAATTAATTATCTCTCAATAAATCTTATTTAGTTTTTGTCTTTTAATTAATTACTCTCTACTCGTACTATTTGCTCATTCGTATAACACACTAAGTCCCTGAGAACGAACTTTCTTATCATTAAAACTTGCATGTGTCATGTAATACTTGCAGTATCGTGCTTATCTAGGGTGAATTGTGCATCGTTTATTTATCTTTTATTATATTATTTTATCACGCCCTAGGCAACACCAAGTTTTTGGCGCCGCTGCCGGGGACTTGTGTCTCGTTAGCGTGTGGGCTATCTATTTGGAGTAGTAGTTTTTAATTAATTTTTATTTTTTTAGTTTTTAATTTTATTTTTCCAGATTTACGATTGTGGTTTGCTTTAGTCTTTTTCATGTTTCAACAGTGTTTCATCTTTGGCCTCCTCTAACAGAGCCCGAGAGGAGCTTCACAGCTTATAACAGACGTATCCGAGAAGAAAGAATCCTATGAAGAGCTATGGTAGCGCAAGATCCAGTAGATCCACCACTTATCCATATGGGACAACAACAACAACCACCACCAGTAGGAGGTAACGGAGTTAACAACAATAATAATTAGAACATAGTTGCGCAAGACCTCCCAGGCTTGGGAGTACCCTTTCATGTTCAACAATTAGGTCATTGTCCTCCAGAAATACAGAATATCAAATTTAGACCAGATCTGGGCATGCTCAGTCAATTTCAGAGTTTTGGACTCTATAGTGGGGCAGCAATTCAAGATCCCGTAAGAGCGATTCAAAAGTTCATGCAGATTTGTGATGCCTATGTTACTCCAGGCATTACACGCGAGCAACTGTATTGTCATATGTTTTCGTTCTTTCTGACCGGTAAAGCTGGTGAGTGGCTAGATAGGCAACCACTAGGGACTATTAATACATGGGCAGAACTTCAAGCCACATTCCTTAACCGTTTTTATCCGAAGAGTATGAGACTCAAAGACCAAAGTGAGCTTGTAAAGTTTTGTCAAGGGAATGGAGAAGAAGTAGGATATGCATGGACAAGGTTTCAACAGAAGTTAGCTAGATGTCCACTCCATTGTTATACCCCGTCTTTACAGTTAGCTATATTCTATCAGGGTATCTATAGAGAAAGTAGATTGAGGGTAGATAATCTTGGACAAGGAAATTTTGTGTCCATGGATCTTGCAGAAGCCGCCGAAGGTATGGAAAATATTATTGAAACAGAAAGGAGTTGGCCACTTTCGCGAGCTCCTATTACAAACACCAAAGGTACGCTTCGATTAGATGCAGAAACTGCAAACTCGGCTCAATTATCCGCATTAGAAAATCAAATCAAAGAACTTAAGCTTGAGATGCAGAGAAATCTAGCCGCAGCAAATGTAGTGCAAGAAGCACAAGGTTGTCAACAGTGTGGGGTCACAAATCATACATGAAAAGAGTGCAAAGGAAGTCCAGCATCTTTTTACTTCACATCCAACCGAGAAAATTATCAATTTGGTAACAGAAATCATCCGGGTATGCAGTATTCAGATCCACAAGGGGTCGCTAATCCTGGTCATTATCAACCTCATCCCCATAATAACTCTTTCCAACCAAGAGGTCAATATAAAAATCAGAATTATAATCGACCTGCTCCTCTACAACAACCTGTTAATGATGCATATACTAAGACTTTAGCTCAGAAAGCTCTACTACAGTATCCTCAAGAAGGAGCTGTGGGTGATCAACAATTGAAGAATTTTATGGATCTTATGACCACTAATATGCATTCGCAGAACGCAAAGTTAAGAGAACAAGAAGCTTCAATTCAAATTTTAGGTACGCAAGTAGAACAAATGAATAAAGTTCATACAAATATTATGGAACAAAAAGAATTGAAGGCTATCGAAGGAGGTGATGGCAATGTTGGGTTCGAAGCTTGCAAGGCTTTATGCCTTGAAATTGAAGAGAATAAGGAAGTACCGCATGCTGCCAAAAGTGTCGTGGAAGTTCTGAGTACCGAAGAAGAACCAACCAAATCCAGCCATGTGGACTCTAACTGTTCTGAAGATGATACGGAAAAAGATTCAGAGAAATCCGAGTTTATACAGCTTCTAAGAGATATTCAAGAAGAGATTAGATCGGTTATGGAATTACAAGCTGAGAGAGCTAAAGAGAAAGAGGAAGAAGCCTCAAAAGAAAAAGTAGAAGTTGCACCTGCTATGCAAGAAAAGAAAGAATAAGAGAAGGTGGAATCGCCACCAATTGTTCAAACAGTGTCATCACCCATTCCTGATACAAATTCAAACGGTGACATTGAACTCAAGACAATTGTAGAGGCGTACACTCCTGAAAATATTAACGCCCAAATGCTTGAGATTGCGAAGAAAGGGCTTACACCGCAACAAGTTTTTACGCAAGTTATTACAAAGAAAGAAGCAAGTGTAGAAGCCAAGAGAGAGACTGTGAGAGTCTCAAGAAGAGTAGAAAAAGAGTTACCATTAAAGCTCAAAGATCCTGGAAGCTTTAATCTTCGTACACAAATAAATGGTATGCTTAAGGTGAAAGCTATGTGTGATGTGGGTTCAGGCGTGAATCTTATGCCAAAGTCCGTGTTCGAGAGACTTGGACTTCATAAATAAGAGAAAGCTCCAGTGAAGTTGCAGTTTAGATACAGCTCAGTTACCAAGACATGGGGAACAGTGGAGGACGTTATTGTCCGATCAGGTAATATCACCATCCCTACTGACTTTGTTATACTTGATTTTGATGCAGATAAGCAGGTTTCAATCATACTTTGAAGGCCTTTCATGTCCAGAAGTCAGAGCATAATCAACTTCGAAGAAAGGACCATTAGCCTTCATGTTAAAAACGTATATGAGACATTCTATGTCTGGGGTAAGAAACCAAGGAAGTTAGATCCCACCGTTCCTATCATCCACAGCCTTTCACATCACAAGGTTTCTAAAGAGAAGATCGATGAAAATCCTGTGGATACTAAGCCAAATATTGAGTTTGGGGTCGGCCATGAAGTTCTATGGAAAGCCCTCAAACCAGAGAATAGGCCACGAGGTTAGCAAGACTCATGGATGGGACCATTCATCATAACTAAAGTTGTTTCAGCTAAGGTGATAGAGATCATACCCAAGAAGGGCATTAAGTGGATATTAGTTGAGGTTCATAGCCTTGCTCGTTATAAGGGAGTCTATATTCTCAAATCTTGATAGAGGTAACGCGTCTAACTTTAAAAGACGTTAAATAAAAGTGTTGTACGAGAGACAACCCGCAAATTTTTTATGTTTTTATGTTTTTAATTTGTGTTTAGTTTAGTTGTTTTTAGTTGATATTGCATATTTGAGAAAGGTCTTAGTGTTTTTTATGTTCAGGTAGTAAAGAAATCAAATTTGGGAGGAAAAACAAATTTTTTGGGCATTTTCTGACTTGACCGCCGGTATGCCGGTCACACGATCGGTAAGCCGGCGGGTCAAATACTCGAGCTCTCGGGTACTCGTCTCGGGTTCTTTGCCGAGAGTGGATTTTCGAAAGCTGACTGCACTGGTATGCCGGGCCATTCCACCGGTATGCCGGTCAACCAAAACACAAGGCCTCGGGTGTGCGATTAGAGTTTCTTGCCGGAGGTGACTTTTCAAGGAGTAGCTCACCGGTATGCCGGCCCATATGGGCGGTATACCGGCCTGCGCCGCTGGAGAGAGAAAAAAGTGTGTTTTTCAGGTTATAAGGAAGAAGAGATTGGTCTATCACGAATTTTACAATCCTTAAGCCCCTCTTTCTTCCCCAAACCTCTCCCAACTCCATTAAAGCTTCATCAAACCTTCCCTAAACATCAAAACACTACCCAATCACCATAAAAACACATCAAATCTTCTCTCCACATCATTACAAAGAAGATTCAACCACCCAAATCTTACCAAAACACATTGAATCCAAGAATCAAAAGCCTAATATTCAAAAAATCATCCTACAATTTCTTAGATCCATACCAACCCATCAAGAATACTTCTTACCCATATAGATATTCATCAGTAAAACACCTTTCCTAACCCAAATAAAGCATGTTCAACCAATAATCAAGAGTTTCAAATATCAAGAGTTGTTAAAGCTTTGAGTTGGAGGTTAATTGAGATGACTAAAAGAATAGAAACATTATCTAGCAAGAAGGAGATGAAGAAAATCACGGTATTGGTTCCTATTGTGAAGAAATCAAGTGAGAAAAGTTAGAGTTCCAACACAAAGGGTAAAATAGATATTGTAAAGAGAGGTGAGCTAGTTGCGTTTGATTCAAAAGGCAAAAGGGTTAACCTTTTTGTGAAGAAGACAACACAACTTCTCTAATTCAAAGGTCCTACACCCGAAAATAAAGAGAAAGCTTCAAAGGCCATGATAGCTTCTGCAGAGAAACAATTAAAGGAACTACCTTTTGCTTATGAGAGAGTATTTGATGAAGATGTTGGAAAAGGAGAGTACAAGAGATTCTTGGATCTTGGTGAAAGATTGGGTTGGTCTACATTCATGGTAAGACGTTCTGAATTATGTCATGAGTTAGTTTCAGATTTCTATTTAGGCTTCTTTAGCCAAGATAGTGAAGGTTGTGTTCCAGTTAGAGGAAAGTTAGTTCCTTTCGCAGTTGAAGAGATTAGAAACCACTTCCAGATTAAGAAATTGATTGGACCATGCAAGTATAGAGAAGCGGTGGATAGACAAAGAATATTTGATTGGAATTTACTTTTTGAGCATGTTTTAGACAAGGAGAAAGTACAACCACATAAGGGGGAATTGAAGGCACCTTGGCCTTACAAATATCTTCAACTGGATGCTAAAGTTTGGCAAAATTTCCTTTTTCCTAACGTATTTGGAAATACACGAATTTGGGACATGAGTAAAAAGAACGCTCTATTTTTGAATTGTATTTTGAGAGGAGAAGAAGTGGATGTGGCACAGTTGATCTTTGAGGAGGTGAGGCGATTTCCGGTCTCTCCTACCTCAGTTTGTAATGAAAAATATCCTACTTTGATCACGTGTCTTGTGCGAAAAGCGAATGTAATTTTGGGTGAAGAAGAGAAAATGAAGTTTAAAAAGAGTAACATTATTAACAATGCTTGGACTTTAAATTCTTGAGAGGAGTGGGATTTACGCAAGTCTCAAAAGAAGAAAAGGAGAAAAGTTGGCAAGAGAAGATGGAGGAGCGTTGAAACAAAGTCGAAGCAGCTCAAACTTCCTTAGCCGAAGATGTGACACAAATCAAATCCAATCGAGTGCACATCATAACACTCCTTGAGAAATCAAAGAAAGATCCAGCAAATCCTATCTTGGATGTCGATAATGCGAGGCAATTGCCTCGAGAGTATGTTCTCTTTCTTCCTTACCATTTCTGTAAAGGCTTTATCTGCTAATTTTAATTTCTTTTTCGATTCTTTTTTGAGTCGTAGGGACACGGCTCATTTTTGAGTTGGGGTGTGGGGATTCGTTGTCTCTCATCTCCATTTTTCTGTTTTTAGGTAGAAATCAAAAATTTTGATACATGGGAATCAGATGTAGAGTGTGTTTAATAGCTTGAAAGCATAAGCTCAGTGATTGATGATAGTAAGTAGTATGTTTATGAGCTATTTTATTTTGTATGCTTTGAGTATTTGCAGGAGAACACACATTGATAGTAAAGAAAAGATTAGTAAGCAATGCGATAGAAAGTATGTTCGATCTCAGTGAGCCTTGAGTGGTTTGTAGGCCGTGAGATCCAAGCTAGTTGATAAACCCATTTGATGAACGTGCTAAAGGTCAGAGAATAACGAAATTGCATGGTGTAGAAAATGATTAAGGCAGTTCTTTCATATTGAAGCCACTTGAAGCCTTTTAACTTTCTCACCCTGTAATTTGATTTAATATTTTATATCCTTCTCAGCCCCTTCTAGCCTTTCTATATCCTTTTTATTTTACCACATTTTAAGCCATATCCCTTTAGATTATAGGACTTTTCCAAATGACCCGCACTCGAATCGCGATGCATAGACAATTGTTTTAGAGCTTGAGTTTGGGGTGGTGGGTCCACCATTATGGGAATTGTTATTGGATTGGGATTTTTTAGCTTATTAATTGTGCTCTGTTATTATATTGATGATGATTCACATGTTTATATTGTAACCCTTTGTCGGGGTAATAGTGAATGAAAAGAACTAAAAAGCATGAAAAGAAAAGAAAAAAATCTATAAGAAAAATAGTGTGATATCTCGAACATCAAAAAGAGAGTCATAGCTACACAAAAGAAAAAAATGATTTTAAAAGAATATATATTCGGACCGGCAAAGTGGAATTGTTATGTGAACATCTTTATGCTTTAATTGGGTTATTTGGGATGCTACTTTGTGCATCAAGAAAATCATTGGGTTGAGTGAGAAACGTTTTGTGAGAGTAACTCAAGCTCTAGGGTGATTCGTTGATGGCTAGTGAGGAGAGAGCCAAAAGCTCACTCTAAATTATCCAAATATACTTATCATATCGTCCCTAAGCCAAAATTACAACCATAATGACCTTTTGATTCTTTGATATGTAATCTAGAAGTGATGGAGCCAATAGAGAGTAGTTAAGTTGATCTTTGGATACAAGTGAAGTTCGATGAACAATCTATAACTTCCTTGGTGAACTGAGTAAAGTTCCAATCCTTCTTACATTGCGAAGCTAATCTAATCTTGAATTCAAGCCGCGTTGATTGTGGATATGAGAAGTGTACAAGTATGTAGTTTGTAAATATTATTACATGAAATTTTCTGAGTAGTTACTTTATATCTATTCTATATATTCTGCTATCTCCTTTCCCATTGTGCTTAATTGACCTAGATGTGTATTTAGAGACTTCCCTTTGTTCTTATCTTTATTGTATCGGGACGATACAACTTTGAGTTGGGGTCTTGATGTCTACCCATTTGTCATGAATTAGTATTAGTTGGAGACATCATTTTTAGTGTTTTAAAAGTCTAAATACTCACCTTTCACATGATATAGTGCATGTTCCTATGTCTAGTCTTGATTTAATAAATTATTACTTTTTAGAGCATTTTGGGTTTAATTATTTATTTAGTGTGAACCTTTAAAGATATATATGGAGATTAATTAGATGTCAAGTCAATTCTAAGAGATAAAGGAAAGAAGATATACATGGAAATTGGAGAAAAGAAAGGAAAAGCTAGGATATGGAAAGATAAAGTTGCCAAATAAATCTGAATTCCAGCACCCACGACCAGAAAAGGGCTTATATCTCAATATTGGTTAGGAATTTGGAAGAATGGTTCGAAGCAAAGTTAAAGAGCTTTGCGAGGCGATCAGTTTCAACTATTGGAACGCATCAAACGGATAAGTATTGAAGCAGTTATGACCAAAACAAAACGTGGATGATTATTACCTTTTCTATATTTTAGGGTTACGAATTTGAGTTGGACTAGGAGTCCATTACTTGTCTTCTACTCCAAGAAAACGAATTAGGTCTTCTAAACACCTATAAATACACCCTTATATCACTTGTAAATCATCCTTTCCTCACATAAATTAGTCATTAAGGTTTAGATCGTTAGAGTTATTGTAGAGAGCAAGATGAAGTCTTTTATTCAATCTTTTAGTTTATTTCCTTCAGGTATGAACTAATTTTCCTATAGTTTGGGTTTTGCATTATGTATAATCTATGAATTTCTATTTTCTTTCTATTCAAGTGTCTTTGGGAATTATATGTTTTAATTTGATATTAGCTTCTTACCCATATATTTGCTTATGTGTTTGGAATTATTGTCTGTCCTAAACCTGATCACTTTAGGCTTTCTTAAGAGTAGTTAGATGGTCGCCCGGAAGGGGTGTCTAATTATTGAGTCACCACATAACGTCTAGTGTCCGATATTGGTCCTGACAACACCGATTCTAACTAGATAGTCATTAGGGTATGTTTTAACCACTATCACCATGTTTGGAATTGAATTTCTTAGGACCTTGGTGGCGCTTGATAACCCTAAGTTTAGGCTGCCTCGTGGTTGTGTGGTAGCCCCCCTAGTCGCTCTCAAGGTCTAGGGTATGGGAATTTAGAATCCTGACTAAGTATTTAAGAGCTATTATCTCCCTTTTAATTATAATTTGATTGAAAGAATTAGAAGGATTAGTGCATATTAGCAAAACCTAAGCTATATCTCTCACCTCACATTTCTTCGTATTTATTTTATTGTCTTTAATTTTCTTTGTTTAATTAATTATCTCTCAATCAATCTTATTTACTTTTTGTCTTTTGATTAATTACTCTCTACTCGTACTATTTGCTCATTCGTATAACACACTAAGTCCCTGAGAACGAACTTTCTTATCATTAAAACTTGCATACGTCGTGTAGTACCTGCAGTACCGTGCTTATCTA
Source organism: Nemophila menziesii (assembly GCA_029959085.1). Classification (NCBI taxonomy): domain Eukaryota; kingdom Viridiplantae; phylum Streptophyta; class Magnoliopsida; order Boraginales; family Hydrophyllaceae; genus Nemophila; species Nemophila menziesii. The sequence goes on from JARWIR010000011.1 coordinate 36,656,799, forward strand.
GGGTGAATTGTGAATTGTTTATCTATCTTTTATTATATTATTTTATCACACCCTAGGCAACACTAGTTTATTTTATTAAGTATCAGGAAAAGTGACGTAAAATTACCTACTTTCCCATACTTATCCATTTCACGACCTAAAGTATAAGGTTTATGAACCAAATATAGTAATAAAGTTACAGAATTAATAACAAAACTGTCTATTGATCCTCAATTGCGAAATACAATCTTGACTTTCGAGAAAGAAAAAAAAGAGTAAAGATGTTTGTATATTTGGGGTTTCTAAATAATTGAGTTTGGTGGGATTTATTCCACCAAATAACTACCTAAAAAAATATAGTTTGGTGGTATTTTTTGCACCAAACAACAATATAAACCTCCATATGTAGTTTGGTGGGATTTGATTCACCAAACAACAACATAACCCTAATGTATAAAAATAATTTGGTAGAAAATAACAAAATAAACTAAAATATAGTTTGGTGAGATTTGTTTACCAAACAACATAAACCCCCAAATTTAATTTGATGGGATTTTTCCCACCAAATAACAACATAAAATTTATGTTAGGATATTTTGTTTGGTGGAAAAAAATTGACGCGAAAATTCTTGGTAAGAATTTTGTCTGGTGGCAAAAATTTGGCGGAAAAATTTTGGTCGAAAAATCTTTGGCCGCAAAATTTGGACTGAAATTTTTTGGTGGGAAAATTTTAGTGATATGGACACAATTAAAGGGTTTGATTGTCTATTGTGTATTTTATATTAGACATGACTTTTACAGACGTTATCATGTTGCATGAGTGTGCATATGGTAATTGCTCATCTTAATAATCCAATAAATGAAACTGAGGTTAAAATACTTGTTTGGGAACTAGGACCTAACAAGACCCAAGACCATTTGACCGTAGTTGTATATTTTACATAACATATTGAAATACAGTTAAACTAGATGTTATGATATATAATTAGTGAAATAACAAAGAAAGTTTAAAAGAAATACATTCCCAAAATTGGTAAACCAATTATTATAACCCATTAGATATTCTAACTTTATTTATAAAATATTTTCAAGATTTTTAGTAAATAGATTGCAACCAGTTATGCATAACATATAAGTGAAAGTTGGAATTACTACAACGGCTGATTAATTAGATAACATTTTAAGTAAAAATCAAAATTCCTTTATACTTAATAGGTATATCTAAGATAACACAATGATTGCACATGAATTCATTACCCATATTAAACGAAAAAAACTACAAAAAAAAATATCTTATTGCAGTAAAAACAGATGTGGAAAAAACCTATGAATATATTGAGTGAGATTTCCTAAGTGGTCTTCTTATTAAAATAGGTTTTAACCAGGATTGAGTAAGGAAAATATTGTTGTATTTCAACTTAGTAGCGTATTAAATTCTTATTCATGGAGAAATCCATAAACTAAAAGACCCAACAAGAGGAATTGGCTAAAGGAACCCTTTGTTCCCTCTAATTTTCTGTTTCACAACCTAAACCTTGAATGAATTAATAAATGATATAAAGCAAAAAAAATTACTAATAGTGTTAAAGATTTTTAAAGAATGACCTGACACATTTTCTTTTTGTTGATAATAGCCTTTTCTTTTTAAAGGCTGATTATATAGAAATTCAAGATTTTAATGATATCATAAATAGATATAAAAAAGAAACAGGACTCTCATTAAACCTTAATAATTGCGGTGATATTTTTAGCCCTAACACAACATGCTTTAATACAAATTATAATGTCTAAAAGACTATATATGAAAAAAAAATGGGAAACTACCTCGGAATCTCAACTTAAAAGGGTATCTCAAAATGTAAAGATTTACAATTTATGATAGATAAAACCCTTAAAAGAATAAAAATTGGAAAACTATCTACATTTCTGAAGGAGAAAAGGAGATATTCATTAAAGCTATACTTCAAATCCTTCCTAATTATATCATGTTTAATTTTGTAATTCTTAAAAATAAAATTAATAAAGTTTATTCAATTATTGCATTCATTTGGAGGAGTAATAAAAGACGAAGAAAATAATTCTTTGGGCGAATTAGGAATCATTAACAATATCAAATTTTGAAGGATTATTAGGGTTTAGTGACCTTCATCTAATGAATCTAGCCTTATTATTGAGTAAACAAGCATGTAATTTAGTAAATAAACAAGAATCGTTACTATATAAAACACTAAAAAAACAAGTATTTTATTAATACAAAATTCCTAAATGCAAAACAAAGAAATTCAACCACATGTGGATGGAAAGTCTTTTAAAAGGAAGAGACACATTTATTAATAATAGAGTAAATGTCTCATTTACCCCCTGAACTATACATGCCTTGACAGATTGCCTCCCAAAGAAAAAAATGCGACTGGATGGTCCTTAAACTATGTTTTCGTGACTCAATGCCCCCTGTTAACGGAAACCGTTAGTTTTCATCGTTAGTAGGTCACGTGCGCAAATTCTCGTGACATTTTACCCCCTGTACTAAGTTTTTAGTGACATTTTACCCCCTGTACTAAGTTTTCCGTGACTCGGTGCCTAGGGTAAAATGTCAAGAAAAATTAGTACAGGGGGTAAAATGTCACGAAAAATTTAGTACAGGGGGTAAAATGTCACGAAAATTTGCGCACGTGACCTACTAACGGCGAAAACTAACGGTTTTCGTTAAGAGGGGGCATCGAGTCACGAAAACATAGTTTAAGGACCATCCAGTCACAAAAAACTCTTTGGGGGGCAATCTGTCACAACATGTAAAGTTCAGGGGGTAAACGATGTATTTACTCTTAATAATATACAATGAAAGTTAGAAAATAGAGAAAAAATATAAATAAATGAACATAAGTGATTTACTAATAATGGTGAGAATTTTCTAATAAATAAAAAATTCAAGATAGTGATTAATTCTTTACAAATGGAACTTTCTAAAATTCAAGATAGTGATTATTCGATTGATAATATGGAAAAAGAGAATGAAATTAAGAAGGAAAATGAAGAGAGATGGGATCAAGAGGGAATGTATTGGGCAGATAGAGTAAGGGATTTATCGATTAAATTAGGGGATTAAATACAAAATATTTCTTCACAAAGACTATAAGGAGAAGAAAAATTAATAGAATTGAAATGTTGAAAAATGATAATGGTGAATGGACTAATGATCATATTACTAATAAACAAATTATTGAGGAATATTCCACAAACCTCTTCAAGAAGAGTCAAACTAATAATATGGAAGCGATTATTGAATGCATACCATCAAAAGTTTCAGTTGAAATGAATGATTATATTACTAGAACTCCAAATTTAGAAGAAATTCGTAAAGCAGTTTTTAGTATAGATGGATCAAAAGCTCCAGGGCCGGATGGATTACGGGGTAAATTTTACCAAGAGTTTGGGGATATCTTAAAAGAGGATTGGTGTCGCCTAGGGTGTGATAAAATTAATACATATAAAGGTCAAGAAAACTACACACTCTCACCCTAGACAGGCACAGTACTGCAAGTATTACAGGATGTATGCAAGTTTTAGTTGATAAGCTGAGTTCGTTCTCAGGGACTTAAATGTGTTAATCACGTGGGTATAAATAACGAGTAAAAGTAAATAATTAAAGACAGAAAATAAAAGCAATAGAATTTCGAAATTAATAATTAAAACTAGGAAAATAAAGACAATAAAATAAAATACGAAGAATATGAGATGAGAGATATAGCTTAGGTTTTGCTAGTATGCACTAATCCTTCTAATTCTTTCTAATAGATCTAGTTAAGCTGTTTCAATAGGGTTGTCAAACGCTACTAAGGCCCTAAGCAAACAATTCATTCAATTGGTGATATGGTGATTAAAACAAACCCTAATGACTATCTAGTTAGAATCAGTTTTGTCAGGACTAATATCAGACACTAGACGTTATGCGGTGTTTCAATAATTAGACACCCAGCTAAGGTGATCATCTAACCACTATTAAGGTAATCCTATACTCGTACACTAGCAAGGAAAACAGTCATTAAATCAAAACACATAAACAAATATAAGAGTAAGCAGCTAATATCAATTTAAAACATGTAATTCCCAAAGAAACTTAGATAGAAAGAAATTAGAATTCATAGATTATACATGATGCAAAACCCAAGCTATGGGGAGTTTAGTTCATACCTGGTGGAAATAAACTAAAAGAAATTACAAAAGACATCATCTTGCTCTCTACAATAAACTGGAAGAATAAAACCTTAAGAACTAATTACTATGAGGCAAGGATGATTTACAAGTGATATAAGGATGTATTTATAGGTGTTTAGAAGACCTAATTCGTTTATTTAAGGGAGAGGTTAAGTAGTGGACTCCAAGCCCAACTCAAATTCGTATGGAAATAAAGATAAACACTGCTGAACTGTTTTGAGCACATCTTCTTCGTTATTGGTCGGTTTTGCTCCATAATATACCAAAAGAATCCTCCGCGAATTATCTACGTCCCTATGAAACGATTTTACCAAAATCGGCTTCCTTGTTGGAGTTATCACCACTTCTTTAGGCGTTGCTGCAGAAATTCATATTTAGGCATCTTTTCCTTTTCCATATTTTTAGCTTTTGTTTCCTTATCTCCAATTACCATGCTAATCTCTTTCCATATATTGTAGTCTTTGACTTGGACTCCAATTAATCTCTATAATTATCTTTAAAGCTACACACTAAATAAACAATCAAACCCAATATTCTCTAAAAATATTATTTTACTAAATCAAGACTCAAAATAGGAAAGTGCACTATTTCTCAAGAAAATCGACTATTATGACTTCTAAATCACTAAAAATGATGTCTCATCCTAATATAAATCTATCACAAATGAGGAGACATCAAGACCCCCAACTCAAAGTTGTATCGTCCCGATACAATATAGATAAAAACATAGGGAAGTCTATAAATACACACTTAAGGAATTTTAATCACAATGGAAAGAACAAAGCAGAATATATAGAATAAACCTAAAGCAACAACTCAGAAAATTTCATGCAATAATATTAATAAACTACATACCTGTACACTTCTCATATCCACAGTCAACACGGCTTGAATTCAAGATCAGATTAGTTTCGCAATGTAAGAAGGATTGGGACTTTACTCAGTTCCCCAAGAAATCTATAGATTGTTCATCGATTTTCACTAGTATTCAAAGATCCACTCAACTAATCTCTAATGGCTCAATCACTTCTTAATTACATAGCAACGAATCAAAAGGTCTTTTAGGTTGTAATTTAGGCTTAGAGACAGTATGATAGTATATTTGGATAATTTAGAGTGAGCTTTTGGCTCTCTCCTCACTAGCCATCAACGAATCGCCCTAGAGCTTGAGTTACTCTCATAAAACGTTTCTCACTCAACCCAATGAATTCCTTGATGCACAATTTAGCATCCCCAATAACCCAATTAAAGCCTAAGATGTTCACATAAAAATTCTACTTTGTCGGTCCGAATATATATATTTTCTTTTCTTTTCAAGTCAATTTCTTTTTTATAGCTTATGACTCTCTTTTTAATGATGAGATATCACGCTATTTTCTCATATATATTTTTTCTTTTAATGCCCTTGTTGGCAAAATTAGCTCGTAGCTTCTTTTTCATTCACTATTACCCCGGCAAAGGGATACAATATAGATTTGTGAATCATCATCAAATAAAGAACAGAGCACAATTAATAAGCTCTAAAATCCCAACCCAATAACAATTCCCATAATGGTGGACCCACCACCCCAAACTCAAGCTCTAAAACAACTGTCTACGCATCGCGATTCGAGTGCGGGTCATATGGAAAAGTCCTATTATCTAAAGGGATATGGCTTATAACGTGTTTCAATAAAAAGCTTTTGAAAGGCTTGAAGGGGCTGAGAAGAATATAGCATATAAAATCAAAATAACAAGGTGAGAAGGTATAAAAAGGCTTCAAGTGGCTTCAAATATGAAAGAACCGCCTTAATCACTTTCTACACTATGTAATTTCGTTATTTTCTTACCTTTAGCACTTTCATCAAATGGTTTTGTCAACAAGCTTGGATCACACGGCCTACACACTTCTCAAGGTTCCCTGAGATCGAACATACTTTCTATCGCATTGCTCACTAATCTTTTCTTTACTATCAATGTGTGTTTTCCTTCAAATACTCAAAGCATACAAATAAAATAGCTCATAAACATACTACTTACTATCATCAATTCACAGAGCTTATGCTTTCAAGCTATTAAACACACTCTACATCTAATTCCCATGTATCAAAAATTTTAATTTCTACCTAAAAACAGAAAAATGGATATGAGAGACAACGAATCCCCACACCCCCAACTCAAAAATGAGATGTGTCCCCACGACTCGAAAAAGACTCGAAAAAGAAATTAAAATTAGCAGATAAATATATTTACAGAAATGGTAAGGAAGAAAGAGAACATACTCTCGAGGCTTATTGCCTCGCATCATTGACATCCAAGGTTGGATTTGCTGGACCTTTCGTTAATTGCTCGAGGAGTTTCATGATGTGCACTTGATTAACGTTGATTTGTGCCACATCATTGGCTAAAGAAGTTTGAGCTGCTTCGAATTTGGTTAAACGCTCCTCCATCTTCTCTTGCCAACTTTGCTCCTTTTCTTCTTTCGAGACTTGCGTAGAACCCGCTCTTCGAAAGATATCCTTGATCCAAGCATTATCAATATAACTCGTCTTAAACTCGAGTTTCTCTTCTTCACCCAATGTAACATTCGCTTTTCGCACAAGACACGTGATCATAGTAGGAAATTTAACTAGGAGAGACCGAAAATCGTATCACCTCCTCATAGATCAACTGTGCCACATCTACTTCTTCTCCTCTCAAAATACAATCCAAAAGTAGAGCGTTCTTCATAGTCACATCCAAAGTTCGTGTGTTTCCAAAGACATTAGGAATAAGGAAATTGTGCCAAATTCTCGCATCCGATTGAAGATATTTGTAAGGCCAAGGTGCCTTCAATTCTCCCTTATGTGATTGCACTTTCTCCTTGTCTAAAACATGCTCAAAAAGTAATTCCTCATCAAAGATTTTTCGTTTATTAGCTTCTTCAAATTTGCAATATCTTTTCAATTTCTTAAACTTGAAGTGGCTTCTAATCTCATCAACTGTGAAAGGAACTAACTTTCCTCTAATCGGAACACAACCTTTACTATCTCGGCTAAAGAGGCCTAAATAGAATTCCAAAACTAACTCATGACATAATTCAGAACGTCTTACCATGAACGTAGACCAACCCAATTTCTCACCAAACTCTAAGAATCTCGCGTATTCTCCTGTACCAACTTCTTCCTTGAATACTTTTTCATAAGCAAAAGGTAGCTCTTTCAATTGTTTCTCTGCAGAAGCTTTCAGGGCCCTTGAAGATTCCTCTTTCTCCTTGGGTGTAGGACCTTGTGGAAGTTGTGTTTTCTCCTTTGCATAAATGTAAAGCTTTTTACCATTACGGTCAAGCAAAGTTATACCTCCATCTTCAACATCGTCTTTACCCTTTGATTTAGAACTAGAACCTTTGTTATTTGATTTCTTCTTGATTACCTCCAATACCTTGCTCTTCTTCACCTCCCTCTTGGTAGCTAATATTGTTGTTCTATTAGTCATCCTCAATTAACCCCCAACTCAAAGCTTTAGCAACCCTTGAAATTTGAACTTGTGAATTTTTGGTTGAACAAGCTTGATTTGGCTTAGGATAGGTGAAATGATGATGAATCTCTATGTGGGTGAGGTGGATTCTTGATGGATTGGCTTGGATTTAAGAAATTGTAGGATGAATTTTGAAAATTTAAGCTCTTGATTCTTCAATTTGATGGATTTGGTGAGAATTGGGTGCTTGAATCTCCTTTGTAATGAGGTGGAGAGAAGATTTGATGTGTTTTTCTTGATGATTGGGTAGTGTTTTGATGATTGGTGAAGGTTTTTATGAGCTTCAATGGAGTTGGGAGAGTTTTGGAGAAGAGAAAGAGGCTTGAGGTTTATGAAATTCGGAATTAAAAGCTTTATACCTCTTTTATAACCTTAAACCCGTTTTTCTCTTTCTCAGGCGGCGCGCTGCGGTATACCGCGCATATCGTCCGGTATACCGGAACATCTGATGCTCCAAAAATTTTCGCTTTGGCAATAAACACGCGCTAGCAACCCGTGGCACGGGTTTTTGTACCCGTGGTATACTGCGCATAGGGTCTGGTATACCGGGCCCATCGATGTGGATTTTTTTCGTCTCGGTATAAAACACGCGGCAGCTACCCGTGGTACGGGTTTTCTTCACCTGCGGTATACCGGGGCTGAGGTCCGGTATACCGCAGCCCTGCTTCAGTTTTTCCGAAAAATTTTGTTCGCCTTCCCTAACTCGATTTCTCCAATACCTAATCTTCAAAAACACTAATACCTTTCTCAAATATGCATTATCAGCTAAAAACAACTAATCTAAACATAAACTAAAAACGTAAAAGACATAAAAACTTAAAAAATTGCGGGTTGTCTCTCGTACAACACTTTTATTTAACATCTTTCAAAGTTAGACGTGTTACCTCTATCACGATTTTCGAATATAGCGTCCCCAACAATGAGTTAGGCTATGAACGTCAACTAATCTGCGCTTGATCCCAGTTTTGGGTCGAATTTCTATCACCTTGGCTGAAACAACCTTAGTGACAATGAATGGTCCCATCCACGAGTCTTTGAAACTTCGTGGCCTATTCTCGCGTTTGTGAGCTTTCCATAGAACTTCATGGCCAACCCCAAACTCAATGTTTGGCTCAGTATCCACAGGCTTTAAGTGGATCTTCTCATGAGGGACTTTGTGATGTGAGAGGCTGTGGATGACAGGGACGGTGGGATCTAACTTCCTTGGTTTCTTACCCAAGACATAGAAGGTCTCGGATACATTCTTTGCATGAAGGGTAATGGTCCCTTCTTGGAAGTTGATGACACTTTGACTTGTTGCCATGAAAGGTCGTCTAAGTATGATTGGAACCTGCTTATCTGCATCAAACTCAAGTATAACAAAGTCAGTAGGGATGGCGATATTAGCTGCACGGACTAAGACGCCCTCCACTGTTCCCCATGTCCTCTTAACTGAGTTGTCAGCGAACTGCAACTTCACTGGAGTTTTCTCTGATTTCTGAAGTCCAAGTCTTTCGAACATGGACTTAGGCATAAGATTCACACCAGAACCCACATCGTACATAGATTTCACTTTGAGCATACCATTAATTTGAATAGGAAGGTTGAAACTTCCCGGATATCTAAGCTTTGTTGGTAGCTCTCATTCACTTCTCTTTGAAACCCTCAGGTTCTCTCTTGGGATCTCTGCACTCGCTTCTTTCTCAGGAATGACTTGCGTAAAGACTTGTTGCGGTGTAAGTCCTTTCTTTGCAATCTCAAGCATTTGGGCGTTGATATTTTCATGTGTATACGCCTCTACAAATGTCTTGAGTACAGTGTCATTCTTAGGATTTGTATCAGGATTAGTTGATGACACTGGTTGAACAACAGGTGGCGATTCCACCTTCTCTTCTTCTTTCTCTTTATGCACAGCAGGTGCAACTTCATCTTTGATTTTTGATTCCTCCTCTGAGGCTTCTTTCTCTTTCTCTCTAGCCAGCTCAGCTTGATAGTCCATAACTGATCGTATCTTCTTCAAAAGTTGTATAAACTCGGCTTTTACTTGATCGTCCTCCACATAAACCTCAGAACAGTCAGATTCCACGAGGCTAGACTTGGTTGGTTCTTCTTTGGTACTCGGAACTTCCACGGCACTAACGGCAGCATGCGGTACTTCCTTCTCTTCTTCAATTTCAAGGCAAATAGCCTTACAAGCTTCGAACCCAACATTGTTATCACCTCCTTCGATTGCCTTCACTTCTTTCTGTTCCATTAAATTTGTTAGAACTTTGTTTAATTGTTCTACTTGAGTACCTAAAATCTGAAGTGCGGCATCTTGTCCTCGGACTTTCTCTTCCTGAGCGTTCATATTAGTGGTCAAACGGTTCAAGACTTGTATTATTTGTTGATTGTCCATTGATCCTTCTTGAGGATACTGAGGTAAAGCTTTCTGATCTAACGCATCAGTATAGGCATCTTGAACAGGTTGTTGAGGGGGAGCAGGTCTGTTTTGATATTGATTTTGATACTGACCTCTCGGTTGGAAAGAGTTGTTTTGGGGGCGCGGTTGATAATGACCAGGATTAGCGGCCCCTTGTGGATTTGAATATTGCATACCCGGATGATTTCGGTTACCCCATTGATAGCCTCCTCGGTTGGATATGAAGTACACAGATTGTGGATTTGATTCGCACTCTTCCCATGTATGATTATTAACCCCACATTGTTGACAACCTTGTGCTTCTTGTACTATGTTTGCAGCGGCTAAATTCTTCTGCATCTCTAACTTCAGCTCTTTGATTTGATATTCTAATGCGGATATCTGAGCTGAGTTCGCAGTTTCTGCATCTAAACGAAGCGTTCCTCGGGCCTTTGCTACAGAAGCTCGCGTTGAAGGCCAACTTCTTTCTTGTTCCATAATATTTTCTAAAACCTCGGAAGCTTCATTATGGTTCATGGAAACGAAATTACCCTTTCCAATGTTATCGACCTTCTCTCTACCTTTATCATTAAGACCTTCATAGAATATAGCAAGTTGTAGAGCGGGTGTATCACCATGTAGCAGACATCTAGCTAATTTATGTTGAAACCTTGTCCATGATTCTCCTACTGTTTCTCCATCTTCTTGACAAAATCTTGCAAGCTCGGTTTGATCTTTGAGTCTCATGCTTTTCGGATAAAAACGGTTAAAGAACGCGGCTTGAAGTTCCGCCCAAGTATTAATTGTTCCATGTGGTTGTCTTTCTAGCCAATCGCTAGCTCTACCGGTCAAGAAGAACGAAAACATATGACAATACAGTTGCTCGCGTGTAATGCCAGGAGTAATATAGGCATCACAAATCTGCATGAACTTCTGAATCGATCTTACCGGATCTTGAATTGTTGTACCACTGTAGAGTCCAAAACTTTGAAATTGACTAAGCATACCCGGATCGGGTCTAAATTTGATATTCTGGATCTCTGGAGGACGGTAACCGATTGGTTGAACATGGAACGGTACATGAAGACCAGGGAGGTCTTGCTGTACTCGATTCTGTTGATTAACGTTATTCTGCCCATTACCTCCTCCTAAAGGATGTTGCTGTTGTCCTTGTATACCAGGTGGATCATGTTGCTGTATCCCAGGTGGATCTTGCTGTGGTCCACCAGGTGGAATTAATTGGGGTCCTCTCGGTGGGACTCCAAGTGGTGGATCTAGTTGGGCTTCCATTGCTCTTCTTAAGGCTCTTTCCTCACGAACTCGTTTGTTGTAAGGTCTGAAGCTCCTCTCAGGCTCCGATAAAGGAGGCCAAGAATTAAACACTGTGACACTGAAAAAGACTAAAGCAAACCACAAGCGTAAATCCGGAAAAAAATAAAAACTAAAAACTGAAAAATAAAAACTAATTAAAAACTACTACTCGAAATAGATAACCCACACGCTAACGAGACACAAGTCCCCGGCAGCGCCGCCAAAAACTTGGTGTCGCCTAGGGTGTGATAAAATTAATACAAATAAAGGTCAAGAAAACTACGCACTCTCACCCTAGACAGGCACAGTACTGCAAGTATTACAGGACGTATGCAAGTTTTAGTTGATAAGTTGAGTTCGTTCTCGGGGACTTAAGTTTGTTAATCACGTGGGTATAAATAACGAGTAAAAGTAAATAATTAAAGACAGAAAATAAAAGCAATAGAATTTCAAAAATAATAATTAAAACTAGGAAAATAAAGACAATAAAATAAAATACGAAGAATATGAGATGAGAGATATAGCTTAGGTTTTGCTAGTATGCTCTAATCCTTCTAATTCTTTCTAATAGATCTAGTTAATAAGGGAGAATATTAGCTCTTGTATACTTAGTCAGGATTCAAAATTCCCATACCTTAGACCTTGAGAGCGACTAAGGGGGCTACGGCACAACCAAGAAGTTGTTTCAAATAGGGTTATCAAACGCTACTAAGGCCCTAAGCAAACAATTCATTCAATTGGTGATATGGTGATTAAAACAAACCCTAATGACTATCTAGTTAGAATCGGTTTTGTGAGGACTAATATCGGACACTAGACGTTATGCGGTGTTTCAATAATTAGACACCCAACTAAGGTGATCATCTAACTACTATTATGGTAATCCTATACTCGTGCACTAGCAAGGAAAACAGTCATTAAATCAAAACACATAAACAAATATAAGAGTAAGCAGCTAATATCAATTTAAAACATGTAATTCCCAAAGAAACTTAGATAGAAAGAAATTAGAATTCATAGATTATACATGATGCAAAACCCAAGCTATGGGGATTTTAGTTCATACCTGATGGAAATAAACTAAAATAAATTACAAAAGACATCATCTTGCTCTCTACAATAAACTGGAAGAATAAAACCTTAAGAACTAATTACTATGAGGCAAGGATGATTTACAAGTGGTATAAGGGTGTATTTATAGGTGTTTAGAAGACCTAATTCGTTTTCTTGAGGGAGAGGTTAAGTAGTGGACTCCAAGCCCAACTCAAATTCGTATGGAAATAAAGATAAACACTGCTGAACTGTTTTGAGCATATCTTCTTCGTTATTGGTCGGTTTTTGCTCCATAATATACCAAAAGAATTCTCAGCGAATTATCTAAGTCCCTATAAAAGGATTTTACCAAAATCAGCTTCCTTGTTGGAGTTATCACCACTTCTTTAGGCGTTGCTGCAGAAATTCAGATTTAGGCAGCTTTTCCTTTTCCATATTTTTAGCTTTTGTTTCCTTATCTCCAATTACCATGCTAATCTCCTTCCATATATTGTAGTCTTTGACTTGGAGTCTAATTAATCTCTATAATTATCTTTAAAGCTACACACTAAATAAACAATTAAACCCAATATGCTCTAAAAATATTATTTTACTAAATCAAGACTCAAAATAGGAAAGTGCACTATTTCTCAAGAAAATCGACTATTATGACTTCTAAATCACTAAAAATGATGTCTCATACTAATATAAATCTATCACAAATGAGGAGACATCAAGGATATTGTTAGAATTGTGATGGATTTATCTAACAATAATACAACTCTTACTCCAATTAATGATACGGTTATTACGCTTATCCCTAAAGGTGGTAAACAGGAGTCGATTAAATATTATAGGCCTATATCCTGTATTAATTTTTGTTACAAAATTATCGCAAAAATTATGGCTAAGAGATTACAATCTTTTATGGATGATATAATCTCACCCACACAGGCTGCTTTCATTAATGGAAGGAGTATTCAGGATAATATTCTTATTACTCAAGAAGTGTCTTATTTTCTCAAAACCAAAAGGAAATCAAAATTTTATCATGCAACCGTTAAGGTTGATATAGAGAAGGCCTACGATAAAGTTAATTGGGAGTTTATGCTGAAATGTTTAAAGGGTCTGGGATTTTGTGATAAATGGGTGAGTTCGATTGAAAATTGTATTTCAACGGTTACTATGCAAGTGAAAGATAATGGACAGCATCTTAAAAAATTTAAACCTCAACAAGGACTTAGATAGGGGGATCATTTATCTACATTGTTGTTTTCTCTTCTTACTGAAAGTCTTATTGGAGCCAATAACTATCAATGTAGAGAAGGTAACATTCGGGGAATTTCTATTACAAGACAATGTCCTAAACTAACTCATCTCCTTTTCGCTGACGATGCATTGTTCTTTATCAAGTTAAGTGATAATGAAATTAAAGCTTTTCGAGGGATATTGGAAAAGTATTGTCAAGCTTCGGGACAGAGAATTAACTTGAACAAATCGGCTATTCTTTTCAGTAAGAATACTCCTGATAATATTAGGAAAAATGTCACGGAATTCTTAAATATTGGATGTACAGATTCGATGGGGAAATATTTGGGCATCCCATTAACTATTAAAAGAGCGAGATCAGAAAATCTTAACTATATCAAAGATAGATTATTTACGAAATCAGCTAACTGGTTATCGACACTTTTATCGGAGTAGAGGAAAAGAAATACTCATCAAAGCAGTGCTACAAGCTATTCTAAATCATGCAATGTCAATATTTGAATTTCTGAAGAATTTATGTAAAACTGTCAAGTTTGGTTGCTTCTATTGGGATGCGTAACAAGAAGAGAATACATTGGTTGGCGTGAAGGAAAATTGAAAAACAAAACTAATGTGGGGTATTAGCTTCCGTGATTTCCAAAATATGAATCTTGCTCTTCTTGCAAAGCAGGCTTGGAGAATTATTACTAATCTAGACACCTTGGTTTCAAAAGTGCTCAAAGCAATTTATTCTCCAAATCAGAGCTTATGGGAGACAAGACTAATAAAACAAGGTCTTGGAGCTGGGCTAGTATTTATAAAGGAATCCAAATGATTAAAAAATTTGGAAAATGGCAAATTGGTAATGGGATGAAGACAAAAATTTGGGACTACAATTGGATAGGCAATAATATGAGCGTTGATAAACCAGTGAACTACAACCTCGAATACGTGGCTGGATTATTTAATCGATATGTCTGGATGGAAGATTAACCTTCTAACGAAGATTTTTACCCCAAATGTTACAAGTGAAATTTTGAGAATTTCAGCTACACATCTAGATATGGAAGATAGAATTGTATGGCCATTCAATAAAGACGGTATTTACTAGACGAAATCAGGCTTTCACACACTTATTAATGAAATGGCAGACTAGGAACCACAATCATTTAAAGATGCGGAAAATAGTAGTCCCACATTATGGAATACAATTTGGAAAGCTAATGTTCCACATAGAATTTGGAATTTTTGCTGGAAAGTTGCTAATGGGATTTTACCGTCAAAAGTTAATCTAAAAAAGAGAAAATGTGTTAAGGAATCAAGTTATGAATAGTGTGAAATATGCGAAGAGGATTGCGAATACATAATACTCAGATGCCCATTAAGTATGAGATTGTGGGCAGAATCTGTGATGCAATTTAAGATTGAAAAAAGGATAAAATAAATTTCGGAGATTGGTTTCTTAATACAATTGAAAGTTTTTCTACTAATGGGTGGGACAAAAGGAAAATCACATCTAATATTATGATTACAGCTTGGAATATTTGGAAAGAGCGGATGAATGGTTATTTTGAGAAAAAAGAATGGATTACGGACAATATTGGTAATAAGACAAAACGATTATGGATAAATTATTTAAGTATACCAATGGGAATGAAGGAAAAAAAAGATAAATTCAATACAAGGATAATATTAGTGTTCAGGAGGAAAATCCAGCTATCAAAGATGAGGCCGAGACTATTTGGTTTTGTGATACATCTTTTACCAAAAAATGGGAACCGGTGGTTGTGGTTACTATTGGCGTCGAGGGTTTAGGGGTTATTAAATACAGGAAAGGGAGAAGATGTATGATTGGAAGTGTTATTGAAGGGGAAGCTTGGGCTCTCCTTATCGCTTTGAGGTTGGCTGGTTCTCTCAAAGTGCAGAGTAGTTATTTCTACTCTGATAACCTTGAACTTGTTCAAGGTATTTTAGAAAACAAAAAATTGCACTAGGGGTTAAGATACCTAGTGAATGAAATTGAAGGATGGATTAATAAGTTCCCGACGTGGAAGATATCGTACATTAGTAGAAAACATAATTTCATTGCGGATCAATATGCAAAATGCGTATGAAGAAAAATGGACTTAACCAGTTGGGGTAAGTATTTTGGAAAAAATATTTCCAATTCATATTGCAAAGAACATAAAGAAAATGAATATAACCCCCCCCCTTCCACCATCACCCCCACCCCTGAGTGTGAAGATAGAATATCTTGTGACTTCAGAAAAAATAGGTCTTATACACCACCTAAAATAAGAAATTCAATTACAAAAGGAAATAACATTAATATCCCAACACATTTACAAAATATTATGAGAAATATACGTTTTTAGGCCTTAAATTTGGAAATGAAATTTTTAAAGACCTGGTTAGCTATTATGTTTTTTAAAGACCTAATTATTATTTTTCTGGTTTCTAGTTAGATTTTTGGAGGTATGTACTGGTGTGGCCTAGGGTGTGATAAAATAAGATGTAAATAACGTGCAAATAACACCCTAAAGCTACACGGTTCTGCAAGTATACAGATCGTATGCAAGTTTTAGTTAAAAGATTAAGATTCGTTCCGCAGAGACTACGAAGGTTAGAGGAATATTATGCAAATATCAAGTGTAAATAATTAGAGCTAGAACAACTAAACGCAATAAAAGTAAAGACAAATAAAGATGGATTTGATTTTCTAATTAACTAAATAAAACTAAGAATTTAAAAGACAGAAAATAAATATGAAAGAGAAGTGATATGAGAATATAGCTCGAGTTATTAGCATGTAATCCCCACTAGTTTTGTCGTTCTAAACATGTAAGGGTGAATTATGTAGTATTTCCCTAATCGGTCCCAATTCGCTATCGGTAGTTTCAAATAGGATTTACCTGTGTCAATAAGGCTTCCTAAGCAAACTTTTCCTGTAATTGGTAAATAGTCACAAGAACTAAACCATAGTGATTATCTAGCTAGGTTGGGTTGTCAGGTCAGACCTAATACTAGACGTTATGTGCTAAACATGCAATTAAACACCGTTGTCAATGGTGACCTAATTACTAGATGGTAATTCTAATGGCTGCAGTCCACAAGAACACAGAATATAAATCCAAACACATAAACAGAGAATAAAAACTATAATTCAATTTAAAACATTAAATTCCCAAATTAGATAGATGTCAATCAAAACTAGGGTTCATACATATATGCTAAAACTCAAGCTAAAGAAATTTAGTTCATGAAAGAAAAGAAATAAATTACAAATCTAAAGGTAGAAGAAGACATAATGATGATCAGCTCCTTCCAGACTTCTCTCTTGTGTTGTAAGCTTCCTCTTGGCTTAAGGTTTCACCAAGGATGATTTAAGAGTGTTAAGAGGTTGTATTTATAGTGTATAGGTTGACCTAATTCGTTTCTTGGAGATAAGGCCAAGTAATGGACTCCAAGCCCAACTCAAATTCGTAATGAAATAAAGATAAACACTGCTGGACTGTTTTGGGCATATCTTCTTCGTTATTGGTCGGTTTGAGCTCCATAAGATACCAAAAGAATCGTAACAGAATTATCTCTATCCCTATCAAAGGAATCTTCCAAAATCGGCTTTCTTGTAGGAGTAATTACCACTTCTTTAGGCGTGTGCTGTAGAAATTCAGATTAGGCAGCTTTTCCTTTTCCATATTTTTAGCCTTTGTTTCCTTTATCTCCAATTTCCATGTAAATCTCTTTCCATAAGTTGTTGTCTTTGACTTGGACTCTAATTAATCTCCATAATTATCTTTAAAGCTTCACACTAAATAAACAATTAAACCCAATATGCTCTAAAAATATTATGTTCCTAAATCAAGACTCAAAATAGGAAAGTGCACTAAACTAAGCTAAAATCAACCTATAAACTAATAAATAAGCCTAAAATGATGTCTCAGAAGTATATTTTATTATCACAAATGAGGAGACATCAAGACCCCCAACTCAAAGTTGTATCGTCCCGATACAATAAAAGTAAAGAATAGTAGGGTAGTCAAAATAAACAAGAAGAAGTCGGAGGAGAACAAGAACAGAATTTAATGAATGATCCTAGAGCATAAAATCCAAATAGTCTCATGTAGTAATGCTCAAGAAATAATGCACAAGTATGCTTAATACACATGTAATCAACAATCCATAAATTCAAGTTAAGATTAATTTCGCAATGCCAGAAGGAGAGGATGATAACTTAGTTCAGGTTAATGGCTATAGGTTGTTCGTAGGTCCCAAATACAGCATCCAATGTTCCACTTACCTACTACCTAATAGCTCAATTGTTTCTCCACGTAGCAGTTAGAAATCCTAAGGTCTTGGTTATAACTTGGCTTAAGGACAGATGTGGTATATTTGGATAATGAAAAGTGAGCTTTTGGCTCTCTCCTCACTAGCCATCAACGAATCGCCCTAGAGCTTGAGTTTTCACTCGAAGATGTTCTCACTCAACCCAATTTATTGATGCTTTTGATGTGCATCCCCAATAATCCCAATAAAAAAAACCTTTGATGATATAAGATCCACTTTGCCGGTCCGAATATATATTTTCTTTTCACATAAATTTTTTTCTTTCGTATAGCTATGATTCTCTTTTGATGTTGAGATATCACACTATTTTTTTCATATATATATTCTTTTTATGCCCTTGTTGGCAAAATTAGCTCGTAGCTTCTTTTTCATTCACTATTACCCCGGCAAAGGGTTACAATAATAAAAATTTCATCATCAATAAAATCACAAAGATAATTCCCAAATTCCCAAAGTTCCCTAATGATGAAACCCACCACCCCAAACTCAAGCTCTAAAACAAGTTTGTCTCAGGTTTTGCGATTCGAGTGCGGGTCATATAGATAAGTCCTAAAAACTAGGGTATGGATTATAATGTGTTTCAATAAAAAGGCTTTAGAAAGGCTCAGAGGGGCTAAGACGAATAAATAAATATCAATAATCAAACAAAAGGGTGAGAAAGTCTAAAGGCTTCAAGTGTTTTATCATGAAAGAACAACCTTAGTCATTTTTCTAACTACCGGATTTCGTTACGTTTTCATTATTAGTTCATAGACAAGTGGGTTTTCAGCTAATTTTAAACCTCACGTTCTACACACCAAATAACTATTCCTAAGTTTCAACGTGAATTCTTAGCATTGCTCATTAACTTTTCTATCCTTTATTTCCTGTTTTCATACATGCATCTAAACAAATTTGTTGCATCTTCCAAAAACATAGTACTTACTATCATTGACCTAATAAAATCATGCTCAAATAGGTACCTTCAAGATATTCTATGCCTTAATTCAACCTAAAAAATTTAAATTTTATGCAAAAACGAAAAGAAGATGAGGACAACAAATCCCCACCCCCAACTCAAAAGTGAGTCGTGTCCCCACGACTCGAAAAAGACTCAAGAATGAAATAAAATTTAAAATAAACTAACTAAACTACCTAATGCATACAAGCTATTAAGAAAAATTAGAATGACCTACCTGGCTGGCCATAGAGATCCATCATATCATCCTCCTCATCCGAAGCTGAAGGATCGGTATAACTATCAATATCCCTTGTCAAGGTCAAATCTTCTATCTGTGATTCCATCTGTATGACTTCTGTCCAAAGTTCTCTGTTATCTTCTCGTAATCTTTCAATTTCGTTCTGTAACTTGAGAGCCCAAGGAGGAAGATCATAAACAATTTCAGAGGAAGAGGTAGAAGAACCTTGGTCTTGGATTTTTATTTTCTTCAAAGGCCTCCTTGATGGTATGGACATTCTAGCAGTTAACTTCTTTAGTAGTGGTTGTGCTGGTGCCTTTTCTTTTGATTCTTCAGTAACCCCATCAAGATTGATGGGTTTTTCAATGGTGGCCCCAGGCAATTTCTTATTCTTCCCAAGGATCGAGCACTTTCTCTTGTATTCCATAGCTTCAGATCTGTTAGTCATGCTTGATTTACCCACAACTCAAGTTATACCAAGGATGGATTAAAAGTTTAAGGAAAATTTGGTGTAGCTTGAGGTTGTTGCTTGGAATTGGTGGAAGAGAAAGGTTTGTTGATGGATCTTGGAAGAAATCTTTAAAGCTTGATGAATTTGATGGTGTTTTAATGGTGTAGTGTGATGAATTTGATGACGAATTTGTGTTTATGGAAGATGGAGGAGAGGATTTGATGAGTTGTTGTGTTAGTTGTGAAGGTTTGCACAAGCTTTAAGATGTATATATAGGGTTTGGGTCTGAAAAATTTGTGTATGGAAGGCTAGGGTTTATCTTGTTAAGGTAAGAAGTTGATTAGGAAAGAACTTCCTTCACAAACCGCCTCTGTGCGGTATACCGGGCCAAGTCCGCGGTGTACCGGACCCATCAGCTCTTCAAATTTTTGTCCACTGGATTATACCCGAGCTAACACCCCGTGGCACGTGTTTTGTGCCTGCGGTATAGGGGTGCGGTGCATGGGTAGTCCGCGGGTGCTCCGTCAAAAAACCCGCGGTGCATCACCCCGTGGCACGCGTTTTGTGCGTGCGGACCAGGGGTGCGGTGCACCGCACCTATCAGGTCTCTTTTTTCTCGCTTCTGGATAAAACCCGTGGTACCAGACACGTGGTACGGGTTTTCTGGGTACGGTGCATCTCCGCGGTACATGGGTAGTCCGCGGGGGTAGTCCGCGCCAGGCCTAGAATTTTTCCAGCTTTTTCCTTTTGACCCCAAACTCGTTTCCTGCACAATAGCACACTACCTTTCTCTCCTATTAGCTTGTAAACACAATTAAAAATATACACTAACTTAATATTATACACTACAAAGCAAAAACAACTAACTAAAGTAATTAAAACAGGGGGTGTCTCCCAAGAGCACTTTTGTTTAACGTCTTTGAGTTAGACGTGTACCTCAGGCTAAGCGCATTCAACGAGATGGATTGTCTCCTCTCGCCCAAAGTCCTCACTGTCATGGTATCTCTTCAAACGCTGGCCATTCACCATGAATGTCCGTTGCTCGGTCGGATTTTCAATTTCAATCGCTCCATGAGGTGTGACTTTAGTAACAATGTACGGTCCTCCCCAACGGGATTTTAGCTTTCCTGGGTAGTTTGAAAATCGAGAGTTGTATAATAAAACCTTTTGCCCTATCTCGAAACGCTTTGGACGGAGCCGTTTATCATACCATTGCTTTGTTTTCTCTTTATAGAGGCGTGAATTTTCATAGGCAAGATAACAAAACTCCTCCAATTCATTCAATTGCATCATCCTTTGTTTCCCAGGCCAAGTCTGGGTCTAGATTCAGAGTTTTAATAGCCCAGTAGGCTCGAGCTTCAAGTTCAATCGGTAGATGACACGCCTTGCCGTAGACCATGCGATATGGAGATGCCCCAACTGGTGTTTTAAATGCTGTTCTGTAAGCCCACAGAGCATCATCTAGCTTTAAAGACCAATCTTTCCTCGATTTGTTCACAGTCTTCTCGAGAATAGATTTGATTTCCCGGTTGGAAACTTCAGCTTGACCGTTAGTTTGTGGGTGATAACCGGTTGAAGTACGGTGTCTCACTCCAAACTTCCGAAGATAATTTCTCAGAGGAGCATTAAGAAAATGGGTACCTTTATCACTGATGAGAACACGTGCGTACCATGTCTTGAAAAGATGTTTGATTTTAAGAACTTGATCACAGTTTGAGCATCGTTCTTTGGTGTTGCCACTGCTTCTACCCATTTTGACACATAATCTACCGCAAGCAAAATATAAAGATTTCCATGGGAAGTGATGAAAGGTCCCATGAAATCTATTCCCCATACATCAAATATTTCAACTTCAAGAATATTGTTAAGAGGCATCGCGTCTCTTTTTGATATATTGCCAGTGAAATGGCATCTTTGACATGACTGGACAAAACGATGACAATCTTTGTGTATGGTAGGCCAATAGAACCCGGATTGAAGAATTTTAGCTGCGGTTCTATCACCTTTAAAGTGACCTCCATAAGGTGAACTATGACAACCTTCAATGATTTTCTCCATTTCACCTTCATGCACACATCTTCTAACCACTTGGTCACTACAAATCTTCCAGAGGTATGGTTCATCCCAATAATACTCCTTGGCCTGGTGGCTTAATCTGTGTTTTTGTTGTGGGTGAATATCTTTGAGAAAGACACCACTCACAATGAGGTTGACCAGATCTGCATACCATGGCACAAAAGCATGTTTAATAGCAAAAAGTTGTTCATCAGGGAATACCTCTTTAACCAACAATGGTTCTTTGTTCGCATCAGATCCTTCGAGCCTTGATAAATGATCAGCAACTTGATTTTCGCATCCTTTTCGGTCTTGAATATCTATGTCAAATTCTTGAAGCAATAGTACCCATCTAATAAGACGCGGCTTAGCGTCCTTTTTCTCCATGAGGTACCTAATAACTGAATGGCCGTGTATACAACAGTTTTCTTCCCAACCAGATAGGAACGAAATTTATCAAAAGCATAAACCACGGCCAACATCTCTTTCTCTGTCACTGTATAATTCATCTGGGCAGCGTTGAAAGTTTTACTTGCATAATAAATCGTGTGGAAAATCTTGTCTTTCCTCTGTCCCAACACAACACCCATAGTGTGATCACTGGCATCGCACATAAGTTCAAACGGAGCTTTCCAATCAGGAGGTATAACAATAGGTGTAGAGATCAGTTTCTCTTTAATCGTCAAAAACGCTTGAAGACATTCTTCAGTAAAATTAAAAGGAGTATCCTTTTCAAGTAAAGAGCAAAGCGGTTTGGCGATCTTGGAGAAATCTTTAATAAACCTTCGATAAAATCCTGCGTGACCCAAGAAACTTCTCACTCCTTTAGCAGAAACCGGAGGTGGTAGTGTTTTGATAACTTCAATTTTAGCACGATCAACCTCCATCCCTGCCTTCGAAACTTTATGTCCCAACACAATTCCCTCTTGAACCATGAAGTGGCATTTTTCCCAATTAAGCACAAGATCTTTTTCTCTATATCTCACAAGGACCTTCTCAAGATTATTCAAACAATCATCAAAACTACCTCCAAACACCGAAAAATCATCCATAAAAACCTCCAAATATTTATCAATCATGTCCCAAAATATAGCCATCATGCATCTCTGGAACGTGGCAGGTGCATTGCATAAACCAAACGGCATTCTTCTATAAGCAAAAGTACCAAACGAACATGTAAAAGTTGTTTTGTGTTGATCGAGGGGATCCACACAAATCTGACTATAACCTGAATATCCGTCAAGGAAACAATAATATTCTCTCCCTGCAAGTTTGTCTAGCATCTGATCAATGAATGGTAGCGGGAAGTGATCTTTCTTTGTTGCTTTGTTCAGTCTTCGGTAATCCATGCACACTCGCCACCCCACAACTGGTCTTGATGGTATGGCTTCGCCTTGATCATTAAGGATGGTAGTGATACCTCCTTTCTTCGGAACATATTGCACTGGACTAACCCAATCACTGCTAGCAATCGGATAGATAATTCCTGCGTCTAACAACTTGATAACTTCCTTCCTCACTACTTCTTTCATAGCTGGCATGAGTCTTCTCTGTCCTTCTATAGATCGCCCACCTTCGTTCTCAAGAATGATTTTGTGTTTGCAAACGGAAGGACTAATTCCCTTGATGTCGGCAATAGTCCATCCAATTGCTTCTTTGTTTGCGCGAAGTACTTGAAGTAGCTTCTCCTCTTGAGGACCTGAAAGGTTAGCAGAAATAATAACAGGCAAAGTTTTATTCGTACCTAGATATGCATAGCGCAGATGGTCTGGAAGTGGTTTTTCTTCGAGAACAGGTGGACATATTATAGATGGTTGTTTCATTGGTTCAATGTCACCTGGTTCTCGAAGTAGTTCTCGCACGTTTGATCCTAATGCAGCAACATCTTCAGAGGTAAACTCGAGTTCCTCTGGTGATTCAAGTGCTAAGGCCTCGTCAAGATCATCATCTAAGCTTGCTTCATTGAAGACTTCTTGCGCCATTTTTCCGATGACATCTATTTTAAAGCATTCATCTTTGGACGTTGGTGATTTCATAGCCTGAAACACATTGAATCGTATCTGTTCGCCTTGTACTCTCATGATCAACTCACCATTCTCAACATCAATTAGTGTACGCCCCGTGGCTAAAAATGGTCTACCGAAAATGATGTGGACATTCTTATCCGCGTCGTAGTCAAGAATAATAAAATCACAAGGAAAAATAAAAGAGCCAGCTTTAACTAAAACATCTTCAATTTTACCTATTGGACGTGAAAGGGAGCGATCCACCATTTGTAGTACCACAGATGTGGGTACTACTTCTCCAATATTAAGTTTCTCGAACAGAGATCTAGGCATGAGATTGATGCTCGCGCCTAAATCACATAATGCTTTCCCGGTCCAACTATCTCTAATGCCGATAGGAATTGTAAAACTTCCGGGATCTTCTAATTTTGGTGGCAACTCACTTTGACATATAGCACTGCACTCCCTAGGTAATCCAATTGTTTCCCCAGTTTCTATACTTCGCTTGTTGGAGAGAATGCCTTTCATGAATTTAAGATAGGTTGGCATTCTCCTGAGAGCTTCAACAAGGGGTATATTAACTTCCGATTTCTTCAACATGTCAATGAACTTCTTGAATTCCAGGTCATTGTCCTTCTTTCTGACACGTGAAGGGTATGGTGGTGGAGGGCGTGTATTAAGTTCCACTGGTTTTCTTGTCTTTTCAGGTGTCTTGGCTTGAACACTCGTTGGTTTAACTACCTCCTCAACTGTATCTTTGATTGTTTATTCCCCCCTTTGTTCTGGAATAGGGATTGGTTCTTGTTCTGGTTCTGGTCTAGGTGGAGGTAATTGTTTTCCACTTCGCAATTCAACTGCATGGCAAGAATCATCTCTAGGAGCAATAGTATCACTTGGGAGTTGCCCTTTTGGCCGATTTTGTAATGTACTTGCCAAATGTGATATAGTATGCTCTATTTGCTTGATAATCTTCTCCTGGGTTCGAACTTTCTATTGGCTATGACTCATTTTCTCAGCTGCTTGCATTAATTTAGCCATACTCGACTTCAAGCTTGGATTAGTTCCTTCTTTGCCAGTTGCATTGATTGTTTAGGTGGATCTTTCTTTGGTTCTTGACAAGCTTTTTCAACAATGGGTGCCTTTTTCTGAACAGGTTGTGGTGGATTATAAGATTGAGGTTGGGGTTTATGATAATTCTCTTGCTTCCTGACCCAACTCTTTTGCTGTGGAGTTTGTTGATAATTAGTGTAGCTTTCTTGAGGATTAGTATAACCATTAGAATAATAGTTATCTTGAGGATATGTAACGAAAGCTACTACTGGATTATTCATACATCCTTCCCACACATGATTTCTTGACCCACACCCAGGACATGAAGGAATTGCGCATACCGTATTCACCTGAGCAATTGTTCGGGCTTGTTCTTGTAGTTCTTCGAGTTGTTTAGCCAATTCTCTAAGCTTCAGAGATTCTGAATTGTTTTCTTTTTCTGCTCTCTTTGGCCAACTTCTCTCGTTCTCAAGAATTCTTTCCATCCCCAACTCAGCCTCTTCAGGATCTAGCAACACAAAACCTGCGTTTCCTAACGAATCTGCTTTCTCTCTTGATTTATCATTAAGGCCTCCATAAAACAAGGTTAAATAATACTCCGGCGAGGATCTATGATATGGACATCTCGCCTTCTTCTCTGTAAATCGTAACCATGCTTCACCCAAACTCTCTTCGTCTTCCTGTATAAATTGTTCAAGCTCCAACATATCTTTCAAACGTCTACTAACCAGATAAAAACGTTCTAGGAATCTTGCTTGAAACTTCTCCCAATCTGGAATAACATGAGGGTATTGGGTATCATACCAATCGCTTGCACATCCGGTCAAGAAGAACTGGAACATCAGGTAATGTACTTGCTCCCTAGTAACTCCTCTTACGATATAAGCATCACAGATCTGCATGAATTTCTGAATATATCGGATCGGATCTTGATGTGCAACTCCGCTGAATAATCCATGAGATGCAAACTGAGTTAGCATCCCTGGATCAGGTTTAAATTTTGCGGCTTGGATTTCTGGAGCACGAATTCCTCGTGGCTCCACTCTGAATTCGATGGGTAGCTCAAGTCTCCTTGGGTTCTCCATCTGTAACTAAATCTGAAAAACAAAAACTAAAAACAAAAGCGTAAAATAGAACTAACTAAAATTAAAAGCACAAGATATATGCACAAGGACTAACGATGTAGTCCCCGGCAGCGGCGCCAAAAACTTGGTGTGGCCTAGGGTGTGATAAAATAAGATGTAAATAACGTTCAAATAACACCCTAAAGATACACGTTTCTGCAAGTATACAGATCGTATGCAAGTTTTAGTTAAAAGATTAAGATTCGTTCCGCAGAGACTACGAAGGTTAGAGGAATCTTATGCAAATATCAAGTGTAAATAATTAGAGCTAGAACAACTAAACGCAATAAAAGTAAAGACAAATAAAGATGGATTTGATTTTCTAATTAACTAAATTAAAACTAAGAAATTAAAAGACAGAAAATAAATATGAAAGAGAAGTGATATGAGAATATAGCTCGAGTTATTAGCATGTAATCCCCACTAGTTTTGTCGTTCTAAACATGTAAGGGTGAATTATGTAGTATTTCCCTAATCGGTCCCAATTCGCTATCGGTAGTTTCAAATAGGATTTACCTGTGTCAATAAGGCTTCCTAAGCAAACTTTTCCTGTAATTGGTAAATAGTCACAAGAACTAAACCATAGTGATTATCTAGCTAGGTTGGGTTGTCAGGTCAAACCTAATACTAGACGTTATGTGCTAAACATGCAATTAAACACCGTTGTCAATGGTGACCTAATTACTAGATGGTAATTCTAATGGCTGCAGTCCACAAGAACACAGAATATAAATCCAAACACATAAACAGAGAATAAAAACTATAATTCAATTTAAAACATTAAATTCTAAAATTAGATAGATGTCAATCAAAACTAGGGTTCATACATATATGCTAAAACTCAAGCTAAAGAAATTTAGTTCATAAAAGAAAAGAAAGAAATTACAAATCTAAAGGTAGAAGAAGACATAATGATGATCAGCTCCTTCCAGACTTCTCTCTTGTGTTGTAAGCTTCCTCTTGGATTAAGGTTTCACCAAGGATGATTTAAGAGTGTTAAGAGGCTGTATTTATAGTGTATAGGTTGACCTAATTCGTTTCTTGGAGATAAGTCCAAGTAATAGACTCCAAGCCCAACTCAAATTCGTAAGGAAATAAAGATAAACACTGCTGGACCGTTTTGGGCATATCTTCTTCGTTATTGGTCGGTTTGAGCTCCATAAGATACCAAAAGAATCGTAACAGAATTATCTCTATCCCGATAAAAGGAATCTTCCAAAATCGGCTTCCTTGTAGGATTAATTACCACTTCTTTAGGCGTGTGCTGCAGAAATTCAGATTAGGCAGCTTTTCCTTTTCCATATTTTTAGCCTTTGTTTCCTTTATCTCCAATTTCCATGTAAATCTCTTTCCATAAGTTGTTGTCTTTGACTTGGACTCTAATTAATCTCCATAATTATCTTTAAAGCTTCACACTAAATAAACAATTAAACCCAATATGCTCTAAAAATATTATGTTCCTAAATCAAGACTCAAAATAGGAAAGTGCACTAAACTAAGCTAAAATCAACCTTTAAACTAATAAATAAGCCTAAAATGATGTCTCGCAAGTATATTTTATTATCACAAATGAGGAGACATCAACCAAAAACTTGGTGTCGCCTAGGGTGTGATAAAAATAAGATAAAATTAAGCCAAGAAACTACGCAGTCTCACCCTAGACAGGCACAGTACTGCAAGTATTACAGGACGTATGCAAGTTTTAATGATAAGTTAAGTTCGTTCTCAGGGACTTAAGTGTGTTAATCGCGTGAGTAGGAATAACGAGTAAGAAGTAAATAATTACAGACAGAAAATAAAAGCAAAGGGATTTCGAAATTTAGAATTAAAACTAAGAAATTAAAAGACAAATAAATAAACGATAAGAATATGAGATGAGAAGTATAGCTTAGGTTTTGCTAGTATGCACTAATCCTTCTAATTCTATCTATAAATCTAGTTAATAAGGGAGAATATTAGCTCTTGGTATACTTAGTTAGGATTCTAAATTCCCATGCCTTAGACCTTGAGAGCGACTAAGGGGGCTACGGCACAACCAAGACGTGATTTCAAATAGGGTTATCAAACGCTACTAAGGCCATAAGCAAATACTGCAATCATTGGTGATATGGTGATTAAAACAAACCCTAATGACTATCTAGTTAGAATCATGTTTTGTCAGAACTAATATCGACACTAGACATTATGTGGTGGTTCAATAGTTAAACACCCTGTCAAGGAGACCATCTAACTACTATTAAAACAATCCTAAAGTGATCAGTTCTAGGAAAGACAATAAATCAAAACACATAAACAAATATTAAGTAAGAAGCTAATATCAAATTAAAACATATAATTCCCAAAGAAACTTAGATAGAAGAATTAGAATTCATAGATTATACATATGCAAAACCCAAGCTATGGGGAGTTTAATTCATACCTGAAGGAAATAAACTAAAAGAAATTACAAAAGACATCATCTTGCTCTCTACAATGACTAAGGAATAATATTAAGGTTTTTCTAAGCAAGGATGATTTTACAGGTGATAAAAGGGTGTATTTATAGGTGTTTAGAAGACCTAATTCGTTTTCTTGAGGAAGAGGTAAGGTATTGGACTTCTAGCCCAACTCAAATTCGTATGAAAATAAAGATAAACACTGTTGGACCGTTTTGAGCATATCTTCTTCGTTATTGGTCGGTTTGAGCTCCATAAGATACCGAAAGAATCGTAACAGAATTGTCTTTGTCCCTATGAAAGGAAATTACCAAAATCGGCCTATTTCTTGGGTAAAATAGCACTTCTTTAGGCGTGTACTGCAGAATCCTAGATTAGGCAGCTTTTCCTTTTCCATCTTTTTAGCTTTTGTTTCCTTATCTTCAATTACCATGCAAATCTCTTTCCATAAGTTGTAGTCTTTGACTTGGACTCTAATTAAGCTCCATAATTATCTTTAAAGATACACACTACATAAACAATTAAACCCAATATGCTCTAAAAATATTATTTTACTAAATCAAGACTCAAAATAGGAAAATGCACTATTTCTCAAGAAAATCGACAATTATGACTTCTAAATCACTAAAAATGATGTCTCATCTTAACATTAATCTATCACAAATGAGGAGACATCAAGACCCCCATCTCAAAGTTGTATCGTCCCGATACAATAAAGATAAAAAAACAAAGGGAAGTCTATAAATACACTCTTATAAAATTCTCAACACAATGGGAAAAAGCATAGCAGAATATATAGAATAAACCTAAAGCACATAACTCAGAAAATTCCATGCAGTAATATTTTTAAACTACATACATGTACACTTCTCATATCCACAGTCAACACGGCTTGAATTCAAGATCAGATTAGTTTCGCAATGTAAGAAGGATTGGGACTTTACTCAGTTCCCCAAGAGAGCTATAGATTGTTCATCGAACTTCACTAGTATTCAAAGATCCACTCAACTAATCTCTAATGGCTCAATCACTTCTCAATTACATAGCAAAGAATCAAAAGGTCTTTAAGGTTGTAATGTAGGATTAGGGTCGGTATGATAGTATATTTGGATAATTTGGAGTGAGCTTTTGGCTCTCTCCTCACTAGCCATCAACGAATCGCCCTAGAGCTTGAGTTACTCTCATAAAACGTTTCTCACTCAACCCAATGCATTCCTTGATGCATAATTTAGCATCCCCAATAACCCAATTAAAGCTTAAGATGTTCACATAAAACTCCACTTTGCCGGTCCGAATATATATATTTTCTTTTCTTTTCAAATCAATTTCTCAAGCTATGATTCTCTTTTAATGTTGAGATATCATGCTAATTTTCACATATATATTTTTTTCTTTAATGCCCTTATTGGCAAAATTAGCTCGTAGCTTCTTTTTCATTCTCAATATAAAGCACAAAGCACAATTAATAAGCTCAAAAGAAATCCCAACCCAATAACAATTCCTATAATGGTGGACCCACCACCCCAAACTCAAGCTCTAAAACAAATGTCTATGCATCGCGATTCGAGTGCGAGTCATATGGAAAAGTCCTATAATCTAAAGGGATATGGCTTATAACGTGTTTCAATAAAAAGCTTTAGAAAGGCTAGAAGGGGCTGAGACGGATATAGCATATAAAATCAAAATTCACAAGGTGAGAAGGTATAAAAAGGCTTCAAAGGCTTCAAATATGAAAGAACCGCCTTAATCACTTTCTACACTATGTAATTTCGTTATTTTCTTACCTTTAGCACTTTCATCAAATGGTTTTTCAACTAGCTTGGATCTCACGGCCTACACACTTTCAAGGTTCCCTGAGATCGAACATACTTTCTATCGCATTGCTTACTAATCTTTTCTTTACTATCAACGTGTAATTTCCTGCAAATACTCAAAGCATACAAATACATAGCTCATAAACCTATTACTTACTATCATCAATATACTGAGCTTATGCTTTCAAGCTATTAAACACACTCTACATCTAATTCCCATGTATCGAAAGTTTTAATTTCTACCTAAAAACAGAAAAATGGAGATGAGAGACAACGAATCCCCACACCCCTAAGTAAAAAATGAGTCGTGTCCCCACGACTCGAAAAAGACTCGAAAAACAAAAATTAAAATTAGCAGATAGACATATTTACATAAATGGTAAGGAAGAAAGAGAACATACTCTCGAGGCTATTACCTCGCATCATTGACATCCAAGGTAGGATTTGCTGGACCTTTCGTTAATTGCTCAAGGAGTTTCATGATGTGCACTTGATTAGTATTGATTTGTGCCACATCATTGACTAAGGAAGTTTGAGCTGCTTCAAATTTCGTTAAACGCTCCTCCATCTTCTCTTGCCAACTTTGTTCCTTTTCTTCTTTCGAGACTTGCGTAGAACCCGCTCTTCGAAAGATATCCTTGATCCAAGCACTATCAATGTAACTCGTCTTAAACTCGAATTTCTCTTCTTCACCCAATATAACATCCGCTTTTCGCACAAGACACGTGATCATGGTAGGAAATTTAACATTATAAACTGATTTAGGAGAGACCGAAAATCGTATCAACTCCTCATAGATCAACTGTGCCACATCAACTTCTTCTCCTCTCAAAATACAGTCCAAAAGTAGAGCGTACTTCATAGTCACATCCAAAGTTCGTGTGTTTCCAAAGATATTAGGAACAAGGAAATTGTGCCAAATTCTTGCATCCGATTGAAGATATTTGTAAGGCCAAGGTGCCATCAATTCTCCCTTATGTGATTGCACTTTCTCTTTGTCTAATACATGCTCAAAAAGTAATTCCTCATCAAAGATTTTTCGTTTAGCAATAGCTTCTTCAAATTTGCAATAACCTTTCAATTTCTTAAACTTGAAGTGGTTTCTAATCTCCTCAACTGTGAAAGGAACTAGCTTTCCTCTAATCAGAACACAATTACTATCTCGGCTAAAGAGGCCTAAATAGAATTCCAAAACTAACTCATGACATAATTCAGAACGTCTTACCATGAACGTATACCAACCCAATTTCTCACCAAGCTCTATGAATCTTGCATATTCTCCTGTACCAACTTCTTCCTTGAATACTTTCTCATAAGCAAAAGGTAGTTCTTTCAATTGTTTCTCTGCAGAAGTCTTCAGGGCCCTTGAAGTTTCCTCTTTCTCTTTGGGTGTAGGACCTTGTGGAGGTTGTGTTTTCTCCTTTGCATAAAAGTAAAGCTTTTTACCATTACGTTCAAACAAAGGTATTCCACTCTTCTCAACTTTCTCTTTACCCTTTGATTTAGAACTAGAACCTTTGTCAATTGATTTCTTCTTGATTAAATCCAATCCCTTGTTGCTCTTCACCTCCCTCTTGTTAGCTAAAATTGTTGTTCATTTAGTCATCTCCAATTAACCCCCAACTCAAAGCTTTAGCAACCCTTGAAATTTGAAATTGTCAATTAATGGTTGAACAAGCTTGATTTGGCTTAGGATAGGTGAATCGATGATGATTTTCTATGTGGGTAAGGTGGATTTGTACTTGTTTGGCTTGGGTTTAAGAAATTGTAGGATGAATTTCGAAAATTTGGCTCTTTGATTCTTCAATTTGAATGGATTTGGTGAAGATTGGGTGTTTGAATCTCTATTGTAATGATGTGGAGAGAAGATTTGATGTGTTTTTCTTGATGATTGGGTAGTGTTTTGGTGATTGGTGAAGGTTTTGATGAGCTTCAATGGAGTTGGGAGATTATGGAGAAGAGAAAGAGGCTTTAGGTTTATGAAATTCGGATTAATGAGCATTATATCTCCTTATAACCTTGAATCCCTTTCTTTTCTCTCTCTGGAGGCTCGTGCGGACCATGGGGTACACCGCGGGGTACACCGCAGCATCTGATGCTCGAAAATTTTTACCCACTGAATGACACCCGTGGTAGGACCCGTGGCACAGTTTGTGGAATTATCATGTAAATGTTAACTGGTGGTGCCTAGGGTGTGATAAAAATAAGATAAAATTAAGTCAAGAAACTACGCACTCTCACCCTAGACAGGCACAGTACTGTAGGTATTACAGGACGTATGCAAGTTTTAATGATAAGTTAAGTTCGTTCTCAGGTACTTAAGTGTGTTAATCGCGTGAGTAGGAATAACGAGTAAAAGTAAATAATTAAAAGACAGAAAATAAAAGGGAATAGATTTCGAAATTAATTAACTAAACTAAGAAAATAAAAGACAATAAAGTAAAAGATAAGAATATGAGATGAGAAGTATAGCTCAGGTTTTGCTAGTATGCACTAATCCTTCTAATTCTATCTATAAATCTAGTTAATAAGGGAGAATATTAGCTCTTGGTATACTTAGTCAGGATTCTAAATTCCCATACCTTAGACCTTGAGAGCGACTAAGGGGGCTACGGCACAACCAAGACGTGGTTTAGAATAGGGTTATCAAACGCTACTAAGGCCTAAGCAATCGCAACAATCAATTGGTGATATGGTGGTTAAAACAAACCCTAATGACTATCTAGTTAGAATCATGTTTTGTCAGAACTAATATCGACACTAGACATTATGTGGTGGTTCAATAGTTAAACACCCTGTCAAGGAGACCATCTAACTACTATTAAAACAATCCTAAAGTGATCAGTTCTAGGAAAGACAATAAATCAAAACACATAAATCAATATTAAGTAAGAAGCTAATATCAAATTAAAACATATAATTCCCAAAGAAACTTAGATAGAAGAATTAGAATTCATAGATTATACATATGCAAAACCCAAGCTATGGGGAGTTTAGATCATACCTGAAGGAAATAAACTAAAAGAAATTACAAAAGACATCATCTTGCTCTCTACAATGACTAAGGAATAATATTAAGGTTTTTCTAAGCAAGGATGATTTTACAAGTGATATAAGGGTGTATTTATAGGTGTTTAGAAGACCTAATTCGTTTTCTTGAGGAAGAGGTAAGGTATTGGACTTCTAGCCCAACTCAAATTCGTATGGAAATAAAGATAAACACTGCTGGACCGTTTTGAGCATATCTTCTTCGTTATTGGTCGGTTTGAGCTCCATAAGATACCAAAAGAATCGTAACAGAATTATCTTTGTCCCTCTAAAAGGAAATTACCAAAATCGGCCTATTTCTTGGGTAAAATAGCACTTCTTTAGGCGTGTACTACAGAATCCTATATTAGGCAGCTTTTCCTTTTCCATCTTTTTAGCTTTTGTTTCCTTATCTCCAATTACCATGCAAATCTCTTTCCATAACTTGTAGTCTTTGACTTGGACTCTAATTAAGCTCCATAATTATCTTTAAAGCTACACACTAAATAAACAATTAAACCCAATATGCTCTAAAAATATTATTTTACTAAATCAAGACTCAAAATAGGAAAGTGCACTATTTCTCAAGAAAATCGACATTTATGACTTCTAAATCACTAAAAATGATGTCTCATCCTAACATAAATCTATCACAACTGAGGAGACATTAAGACCCCCAACTCAAAGTTGTATCGTCCCGATACAATAAAGATAAAAACAAAGGGAAGTCTATAAATACACACTTATAAAATTCTTAACACAATGGGAAAAAGCGTAGCAGAATATATAGAATAAACCTAAAGCACCTAACTCAGAAAATTTCATGCAATAATATTCATAAACTACATACCTGCACATTTCTCATATCCACAGTCAACACGGTTTGAATTCAAGATTAGATTAGTTTCGCAATGTAAGAAGGATTGGGACTTTACTCAGTTCCCCAAGAGAGCTATAGATTGTTCATCGATTCTCACTAGTATTCAAAGCTCCACTTAACTACTCTCTAATGGCTCAATCACTTCTCGATTACATAGCAAAGAATCAAAAGGTCTTTAAGGTTGTAATGTAGGCTTAGGGACGGTATGATAGTATATTTGGATAATTTGGAGTGAGCTTTTGGCTCTCTCCTCACTAGCCATCAACGAATCGCCCTAGAGCTTGAGTTACTCTCATAAAACGTTTTTCACTCAACCCAATGAATTCCTTGATGCACAATTTAGCATCCCCAATAACCCAGTTAAAGCTTAAGATGTTCACATAAAAATCCACTTTGCCAGTCCGAATATATATATTTTCTTTTCAAATCAATTTCTTTTCTATAGCTATGACTCTCTTTTAATTTCGAGATATCACGCTAATTTCTCATATATATATTTTTTTCTTTTAATGCCCTTGTTGGCAAAATTAGCTCGTAGCTTTTTTCATTCACTATTACCCCGGCAAAGGGTTACAATACAAATCTGTGAATCATCCTCAATATAAAGCACAAAGCACAATTAATAATCTCAAAAGAAATCCCAACCCAATAACAATTCCCATAATGGTGGACCCACCACCCCAAACTCAAGCTCTAAAACAACTGTCTATGCATCACGGTTCGAGTGCGGGTCATATGGAAAAGTCCTATAATCTAAAGGGATATGGCTTATAACGTGTTTCAATAAAAAGCTTTAGAAAGGCTAGAAGGGGCTGAGACGGATATAGCATATAAAATCAAAATTCACAAGGTTAGAAGGAATAAAAAGGCTTCAAAGGCTTTAAATATGAAAGAACCGCCTTAATCACTTTCTACACTATGTAATTTCGTTATTTTCTTACCTTTAGCACTTTCATCAAATGGTTTTTCAACTAGCTTCGATCTCACGGCCTACACACTTTCAAGGTTCCCTGAGATCGAACATACTTTCTATCGCATTGCTTACTAATCTTTTCTTTACTATCAACGTGTAATTTCCTGCAAATACTCAAAGCATACAAATACATAGCTCATAAACCTATTACTTAATTTCATCAATATACTGAGCTTATGCTTTCAAGCTATTAAACACACTCTACATCTAATTCCCATGTATCAAAAGTTTTAATTTCTACCTAAAAACAGAAAAATGGAGATGAGAGACAACGAATCCCCACACCCCAACTCAAAAATGAGTCGTGTCCCCACGACTCGAAAAAGACTCGAAAAACCGAAATTAAAATTAGCAGATAGACATATTTACAGAAATGGTAAGTAAGAAAGAAAACATACTCTCGAGGCTATTGCCTCGCATCATTGACATCCAAGGTAGGATTTGCTGGACCTTTCATTAATTGCTCAAGGAGTTTCATGATGTGCACTTGATTAGCGTTGATTTGTGCCACATCATTGACTAAGGAAGTTTGAGCTGCTTCAAATTTCGTTAAACGCTTCTCCATCTTCTCTTGCCAACTTTGTTCCTTTTCTTCTTTCGAGACTTGCGTAGAACCCGCTCTTCGAAAGATATCCTTGATCCAAGCACTATCAATGTAACTCGTCTTAAACTCGAATGTCTCTTCTTCACCCAATATAACATCTGCTTTTCGCGCAAGACACGTGATCATGGTAGGAAATTTAACATTATAAACTGATTTAGGAGAGACCGAAAATCGTATCACCTCCTCATAGATCAACTGTGCCACATCAACTTCTTCTCCTCTCAAAATACAGTCCAAAAGTAAAGCGTACTTCATAGTCACATCCAAAGTTCGTGTGTTTCCAAAGATATTAGGAACAAGGAAATTGTGCCAAATTCTTGCATCCGATTGAAGATATTTGTAAGGCCAAGGTGCCTTCAATTCTCCCTTATGTGATTGCACTTTCTCTTTGTCTAATACATGCTCAAAAAGTAATTCGTCATCAAATATTTTTTGTTTAGCAACCGCTTCTTCAAATTTGCAATAGCCTTTCAATTTCTTAAACTTGAAGTGGTTTCTAATCTCCTCAACTGTGAAAGGAACTAGCTTTCCTCTAATCGGAACACAATTACTATCTCGGCTAAAGAGGCCTAAATAGAATTCCAAAACTAACTCATGACATAATTCAGAACGTCTTACCATGAACGTAGACCAACCCAATTTCTCACCAAGCTCTAAGAATCTTGCATATTCTCCTGTACCAACTTCTTCCTTGAATACTTTCTCATAAGCAAAAGGTAGTTCTTTAAATTGTTTCTCTGCAGAAGTCTTCAGGGACCTTCAAGTTTCCTCTTTCTCTTTGGGTGTAGGACCTTGTGGAGGTTGTGTTTTCTCCTTTGCATAAAAGTAAAGCTTTTTACCATTACGATCAAACAAAGGTATTCCACTCTTCTCAACTTTCTCTTTACCCTTTGATTTAGAACTAGAACCTTTGTCAATTGATTTCTTCTTGATTAAATCCAATCCCTTGTTTCTCTTCACCTCCCTCTTGTTAGCTAAAATTGTTGTTCTGTTAGTCATCTCCAATTAACCCCCAACTCAAAGCTTTAGAAACCCTTGAAATTTGAACTTGTGAATTAATGGTTGAACAAGCTTGATTTGGCTTAGGATAGGTGAATTGATGATGATTTTCTATGTGGGTAAGGTGGATTTGTACTGGGTTGGCTTGGGTTTAAGAAATTGTAGGATGAATTTCGAAAATTTGGCTCTTTGATTCTTCAATTTAAATGGATTTGGTGAATATTGGGTGTTTGAATCTCTCTTGTAATGATGTGGAGAGAAGATTTGATGTGTTTTTCTTGATGATTGGGTAGCGTTTTGGTGATTGGTGAAGGTTTTGATGAGCTTCAATGGAGTTGGGAGAGTTTTGGAGAAGAGAAAGAGGCTTTAGGTTTATGAAATTCGGATTAATGAACATTATATCTCCTTATAAACTTGAATCCCTTTCTTTTCTCTCTCTGGCGGCTCGTGCGGACCATGGTGCGGACCATGGGGTTCACCGCGGGGTACACCGCAGCATCTGATGCTTGAAAATTTTTACCCACTGGATGACACCCGTGGTAGGACCCGTGGCACGCGTTTTTGAATTATCATGTAAATGTTAACTGGTGGTGCCTAGGGTGTGATAAAAATAAGATAAAATTAAGTCAAGAAACTACGCACTCTCACCCTAGACAGGCACAGTACTGCAAGTATTACAGGACGTATGCAAATTTTAATGATAACTTAAGTTCGTTCTCAGGGACTTAAGTGTGTTAATCGCGTAAGTAGGAATAACGAGTAAAAGTAAATAATTAAAAGACAGAAAATAAAAGGGAATAGATTTCAAAATTAATTAACTAAACTAAGAAAATAAAAGACAATAAAGTAAAAGATAAGAATATGAGATGAGAAGTATAGCTCAGGTTTTGCTAGTATGCACTAATCCTTCTAATTCTATCTATAAATCTAGTTAATAAGGGAGAATATTAGCTCTTGGTATACTTAGTCAGGATTCTAAATTCCCATACTTTATACCTTGAGAGCGACTAAGAGGGCTTTGGCACAACCAAGACGTGGTTTAGAATAGGGTTATCAAACGCTACTAAGGCCCTAAGCAATCGCAACAATCAATTGGTGATATGGTGGTTAAAACAAACCCTAATGACTATCTAGTTAGAATCATGTTTTGTCAGAACTAATATCGACACTAGACATTATGTGGTGGTTCAATAGTTAAACACCCTGTCAAGGAGACCATCGAACTACTATTAAAACAATCCTAAAGTGATCAGTTCTAGGAAAGACAATAAATCAAAACACATAAACAAATATTAAGTAAGAAGCTAATATCAAATTAAAACATATAACCCAAAGAAACTTAGATAGAAGAATTAGAATTCATAGATTATACATATGCAAAACCCAAGCTATGGGGAGTTTGGTTCATGCCTGAAGGAAATAAACTAAAAGAAATTACAAAAGACATCATCTTGCTCTCTACAATGACTAAGGAATAATATTAAGGTTTTTCTAAGCAAGGATGATTTTACAAGTGATATAGGTGTTTAGAAGACCTAATTCGTTTTCTTGAGGAAGAGGTAAGGTATTGGACTTCTAGCCCAACTCAAATTCGTATGGAAATAAAGATAAACACTGCTGGACCGTTTTGAGCATATCTTCTTCGTTATTGGTCGGTTTGAGCTCCATAAGATACCAAAAGAATCGTTACAGAATTATCTTTGTTCCTCTGAATGGAAAATACAAAAATCGGCCTATTTCTTGGGTAAAATAGCACTTCTTTAGGCGTGTATTGCAGAATCCTATATTAGGCAGCTTTTCCTTTTCCATCTTTTTAGTTTTTGTTTCCTTATCTCCAATTACCATGCAAATCTCTTTCCATAACTTGTAGTCTTTGACTTGGACTCTAATTAAGCTCCATAATTATCTTTAAAGCTACACACTAAATAAACAATTAAACCCAATATGCTCTAAAAATATTATTTTACTAAATCAAGACTCAAAAAAGGAAAGTGCACTATTTCTCAAGAAAATCGACATTTATGACTTCTAAATCACTAAAAATGATGTCTCATCCTAACATAAATCTATCACAACTGAGGACACATCAAGACCCCCAACTCAAAGTTGTATCGTCCCGATACAATAAAGATAAAAACAAAGGGAAGTCTATAAATACACACTTATGAAATTCTTAACACAATGGGAAAAAGCGTAGCAGAATATATAGAATAAACCTAAAGCACCTAACTCAGAAAATTTCATGCAATAATATTCATAAACTACATACCTGCACATTTCTCATATCCACAGTCAACACGTCTTGAATTCAAGATCAGATTAGTTTCGCAATGTAAGAAGGATTGGGACTTTACTCAGTTCCCCAAGAGAGCTATAGATTGTTCATCGATTCTCACTAGTATTCAAAGCTCCACTTAACTATTCTCTAATGGCTCAATCACTTCTCGATTACATAGCAAAGAATCAAAAGGTCTTTAAGGTTGTAATGTAGGCTTAGGGACGGTATGATAGTATATTTGGATAATTTGGAGTGAGCTTTTGGCTCTCTCCTCACTAGCTATCACCGAATCGCCCTAGAGCTTGAGTTACTCTCATAAAACGTTTTTCACTCAACCCAATGAATTCCTTGATGCACAATTTAGCATCCCCAATAACCCACTTAAAGCTTAAGATGTTCACATAAAAATCCACTTTGCCGGTCCGAATATATATATTTTCTTTTCAAATCAATTTCTTTTCTATAGCTATGACTCTCTTTTAATTTCGAGATATCACGCTAATTTCTCATATATATATTTTTTCTTTTAATGCCCTTGTTGGCAAAATTGGCTCGTAGCTTTTTTCATTCACTATTACCCCGGCAAAGGGTTACAATACAAATCTGTGAATCATCCTCAATATAAAGCACAAAGCACAATTAATAAGCTAAAAAGAAATCCCAACCCAATAACAATTCCCATAATGGTGGACCCACCACCCCAAACTCAAGCTCTAAAACAACTGTCTATGCATCGCGATTCGAGTGCGGGTCATATGGAAAAGTCCTATAATATAATGGGATATGGATTATAACGTGTTTCAATAAAGAGCTTTAGAAAGGCTAGAAGGGGCTGAGACGGATATAGCATATAAAATCAAAATTCACAAGGTGAGAAGGTATAAAAAGGCTTCAAAGGCTTCAAATATGAAAGAACCGCCTTAATCACTTTCTACACTATGTAATTTCGTTATTTTCTTACCTTTAGCACTTTCATCAAATGGTTTTTCAACTAGCTTTGATCTCACGGCCTACACACTTTCAAGGTTCCCTGAGATCGAACATACTTTCTATCTTATTGCTTACTAATCTTTTCTTTACTATCAACGTGTAATTTCCTGCAAATACTCAAAGCATAGAAATACATAGCTCATAAACATATTACTTACTATAATCAATCTACTGAGCTTATGCTTTCAAGCTATTAAACACACTCTACATCTAATTCCCATGTATCAAAAATTTTAATTTCTACCTAAAAACAGAAAAATGGAGATAAGAGACAACGAATCCCTACACCCCCAACTCAAAAATGAGTCGTGTCCCCACGACTCGAAAAAGACTCGAAAAACAGAAATTAAAATTAGCAGATAGACATATTTACAGAAATGGTAAGTAAGAAAGAGAACATACTCTCGAGGCTATTGCCTCGCATCCTGGACATCCAAGGTAGGATTTGCTGGACCTTTCGTTAATTGCTCAAGGAGTTTCATGATGTGCACTTGATTAGCTTTGATTTGTGCCACATCATTGACTAAGGAAGTTTGAGCTGCTTCAAATTTCGTTAAGCGCTCCTCCATCTTCTCTTGCCAACTTTGTTCCTTTTCTTCTTTCGAGACTTGCGTAGAACCCGCTCTTCGAAAGATATCCTTGATCCAAGCACTATCAACGTAACTCGTCTTAAACTCGAATTTCTCTTCTTCACCCAATATAACATCTGCTTTTCGCGCAAGACACGTGATCATGGTAGGAAATTTAACATTATAAACTGATTTAGGAGAGACCGAAAATCGTATCACCTCCTCATAGATCAACTGTGCCACATCAACTTCTTCTCCTCTCAAAATACCGTCCAAAAGTATAGCGTACTTCATAGTCACATCCAAAGTTCGTGTGTTTCCAAAGATATTAGGAACAAGGAAATTGTGCCAAATTCTTGCATCCGATTGAAGATATTTGTCAGGCCAAGGTGCCTTCAATTCTCCCTTATGTGATTGCACTTTCTCTTTGTCTAATACATGCTCAAAAAGTAATTCCTCATCAAATATTTTTTGTTTAGCAACCGCTTCTTCAAATTTGCAATAACCTTTCAATTTCTTAAACTTGAAGTGGATTCTAATCTTCTCAACTGTCTTTGAACAAAAAAAAAAAAAATCTTCTCAACTGTGAAAGGAACTAGCTTTCCTCTAATCGGAACACAATTACTATCTCGGCTAAAGAGGCCTAAATAGAATTCCAAAACTAACTCATGACATAATTCAGAACGTCTTACCATGAACGTAGACCAACCCAATTTCTCACCAAGCTCTAAGAATCTTGCATATTCTCCTGTACCAACTTCTTCCTTGAATACTTTCTCATAAGCAAAAGGTAGTTCTTTCAATTGTTTCTCTGCAGACTTCTTCAGGGCCCTTGAAGTTTCCTCTTTCTCTTTGGGTGTAGGACCTTGTGGAGGTTGTGTTTTCTCCTTTGCATAAAAGTAAAGCTTTTTACCATTACGATCAAACAAAGGTATTCCACTCTTCTCAACTTTCTCTTTACCCTTTGATTTAGAACTAGAACCTTTGTCAATTGATTTCTTCTTGATTAAATCCAATCCCTTGTTGCTCTTCACCTCCCTCTTGTTAGCTAAAATTGTTGTTCTGTTAGTCATCTCCAATTAACCCCCAACTCAAAGCTTTAGAAACCCTTGAAATTTGAACTTGTGAATTAATGGTTGAACAAGCTTGATTTGGCTTAGGATAGGTGAATTGATGATGATTTTCTATGTGGGTAAGGTGGATTTGTACTGGGTTGGCTTGGGTTTAAGAAATTGTAGGATGAATTTCGAAAATTTGGCTCTTCGATTCTTCAATTTGAATGGATTTGGTGAATATTGGGTGTTTGAATCTCTCTTGTAATGATGTGGAGAGAAGATTTGATGTGTTTTTCTTGATGATTGGGTAGTGTTTTGGTGATTGGTGAAGGTTTTGATGAGCTTCAATGGAGTTGGGTGAGTTTTAGAGAAGAGAAAGAGGCTTTAGGTTTATGAAATTCGGATTAATGAGCATTATATCTCCTTATAACCTTGAATCCCTTTCTTTTCTCTCTCTGGCGGCTCGTGCGGACCATTGTGCGGACCATGGGGTACACCGCAGCATCTGATGCTCGAAATTTTTTACCCACTGGATGACACCCGTGGTAGGACCCGTGGCACGCGTTTTTGACCTCGCGGACCATGGTGCGGACCATGGGGTACACCGCGGGGGTACTCCGCGCCTCCTTCGTCAAAATACCCGTGGACCTACCCCGTGCCACGTGTTTGTGACATGCAGACCAGGACACGGTGCATGGGTGTAGTCCGCGGGTCATTTTTTTCTCGGTTCTGGATAGGACCCGTGGCTCCACCCGTGGTACGGGTTTTTACCCTGCGGACTAGGGGTAGTCCGCGGGGGTCATTTCTTCGCTCCAAAAAATTTTTCTCGCGTCCCTAACTCGATTTCTCCAATTCCTACACACCTAAAACACTAATACCTTTCTCAAATATGCATTATCAACTAAAAACACTAAATTAAACTTAAATTAAAAAAAAACGTAAAAGACATGAAAATTAAAAAAAACTACGGGTTGTCTCCCGTACAGCACTTTTGTTTAACGTCTTTCAAAGTTAGACGTGTTACCTTTGTCAAGATTTGCGAATATAGCCTCCCAAACAACGAGTAAGGCTATGAACGTCAACTAATCTGCGCTTGACCCCAGTTTTGGGGCGAATTTCTATCACCTTGGTTGAAACAACCTTA
The DNA here is from genome assembly GCA_029959085.1 of Nemophila menziesii. Classification (NCBI taxonomy): domain Eukaryota; kingdom Viridiplantae; phylum Streptophyta; class Magnoliopsida; order Boraginales; family Hydrophyllaceae; genus Nemophila; species Nemophila menziesii. Next base: position 36,699,438 of record JARWIR010000011.1, read on the forward strand.
GTGACAATGAATGGTCCCATCCACGAGTCTTTGAAACTTCGTGGCCTATTCTCGCGTTTGTGAGATTTCCACAGAACTTCATGGCCAACCCCAAACTCAATGTTTGGCTCAGTATCCACAGGCTTTAAGTGGATCTCCTCAGGAGGGACTTTGTGATGTGAAAGGCTGTGGATGACAGGAACGGTGGGATCTAACTTCCTTGGTTTCTTACCCAAGACATAGAAGGTCTCGGATACATTCTTTGCATGAAGGGTGATGGTCCCTTCCTGGAAGTTGATGACACTTTGACTTGTGGCCATGAAGGGCCGTCCAAGTATGATTGGAACCTGCTTATCTGCATCAAACTCAAGAATAACAAAGTCAGTAGGGATGGCAATATTACCTGCACGGACTAAGACGTCCTCCACTGTTCCCCATGTCCTTTTCACTGAGTTGTCAGCAAACTGCAACTTCACTGGAGTTTTCTCTGATTTCTGAAGTCCAAGTCTCTCGAACACGGACTTAGGCATAATATTCACACCAGAACCCACATCGTACATCGCTTTCACCTTGAGCATACCATGTAATTGGATAGGATGGTTGAAACTTCCCGGATCTTTAAGATTTGGTGGTAGCTCTCTTTCACTTCTTCTTGAAACCCTCAGGTTCTCTCTTGGGATCTCTACACTTGCCTCTTTCTCAGGAATAACTTGCGTAAAAACTTGTTGCGGTGTAAGTCCTATCTTCGCAATCTCAAGCATTTGGGCGTTAATATTTACAGGTTGATACGCCTCTACAAATGTCTTGAGTGCAGTGTCATCCTTAGGATTTGTATCAGGAATAGTTGATGACACTGGTTGAACAATAGGTGGCGATTCCACCTTCTCTTTCTCTTCATGCACAGCAGGTGCAACTTCATCTTCTGATTCCTCTTTTGAGGCTTCTTTCTCTTTCTCTTTAGCCAGCTCAGCTGCATAATCCACAACCGATCGAATTTCCTCTTGCATCTTCCACAGTAGTTGTATAAATTCGGCTTTCTCTTGATCGTCCTCCACATAAACCTCAGAACAGTCAGATTCCACGGGGCTAGACTTGGTTGTTTCTTCTTCGGTACTCGGAACTTCCACGGCACTAACGGTAGCATGCGGTGCTTCCTCTTTTGCTTCTTCAATTTCAAGGCATATAGCCTTGCAAGCTTCGAACCCAACATTGTTTTCACCTCCTTCGATTGCCTTTACTTCCTTTTGTTCTACCAAATTTGTTAAAACTTCGTTTAATTGTTTTACTTGAGTACCTAATATCTGAAGTATAGCATCTTGTCCTCTGACCTTCTCTTCCTGAGCATTCATAGTCGTGGTCAAACGGTCCAGAGCTTGTGCTATATGTTGATTGTCCATAAATCCTTCTTGAGGATACGGGTAAAGCTTTCTGATCTAATGAATCGGTATAGGCATCTTGAGCAGGTTGTTGTGGGGGAGCAGGTATATGTTGATTTTGATACTGACCTCTCTGTTGGAAAGAGTTGTTCTGGGGGCGCGGTTGATAATGACCAGGATTAGCGGCCCCTTGTGGATTTGAATACTACATACCCGGATGGTTTCGGTTACCCCATTGATAACCTCCGCGGTTGGATATAAAGTAAACATATTGCGGATTTGATTCGCACTCTTCCCATGTATGATTGTTAACCCCACATTGTTGACAACCTTGTGCTTCTTGTCCTACGTTTGCAGCGGCTAAATTCTCCATCGCTATTTGTAGCTCTTTGATTTGATTTTCTAATGCGGATATCTGAGCTGAGTTCGCAGTTTCTGCATCTAAACGAAGTGTTCCTCGGGTCTTTGCTACAGAAGCTCGCGTTGAAGGCCAACTTCTTTCTTGTTCCATAATATTTTCTAACACCTCGGAAGCTTCATTGTGATTCATGGACACGAAATTACCCTTTCCAATGTTATCCACCTTCTCTCTACCTTTATCATTAAGACCTTCATAGAACATAGCAAGTTGTAGAGCAGGTGTATAACCATGGAGCGGACATCTAGTTAATTTTTGTTGAAACCTTGTCCATGCTTCTCCCACTGTTTCTCCATCTTCTTGGCAAAATCTTGCAAGCTTGGTTTGATCTTTAAGTCTCATGCTTTTCGGATAAAATCGGTTAAAGAACGCGGCTTGAAGTTCTCTCCAAGAATGAATGGTTCCATGTGGTTGTCTTTCTAGCCAATCGCTAGCTCTACAGGTCAAGAAGAACGAAAACATATGACAATACAGTTGCTCGCGTGTAATGCCAGGAGTAATGTAGGCATCACAAATCTGCATGAACTTCTGAATCGATCTTACCGGATCTTGAATTGCTGTACCAGTATAGAGTCCGAAACTTTGAAATTGACTGAGCATACCCGGATCGGGTCTAAATTTAATATTCGGAATCTCTGGAGGGCGGTAACCGATTGGTTGAACATGGAATGGTATATGAAGTCCATGAAGGTCTTGTTCAACTCGGTTCTGTTGATTATTCTGCCCATTACCTCCTCCTAAAGGATGTTGTTGTTGTACACCAGGTGGAATAAACGCAGGAGGTCCTCCTGGTGCAAAGTAAACTAACTCCGGATCATTATCTTGTATGTCTGCCATAGCTCTTATCAAGGCTCTTTCCTCACGAATTCGTTTGTTATAAGATCTGAAGCTCCTCTCAGGCTCCGGTAAAGGAGGCCAAGAATTAAACACTGTGAAACCTGAAAAAGACTAAAGCAAACCACAAGCGTAAATCTGGAAAAATAAAAACTAAAAACTGAAAAGTAAAAACTAATTAAAAACTACTACTCGAAATAGATAACCCACACGCTAACGAGACACAAGTCCCCGGCAGCGGCGCCAAAAACTTGGTGTTGCCTAGGGTGTGATAAAAATAAGATAAAATTAAGTCAAGAAACTACGCACTCTCACCCTAGACAGGCACAGTACTGCAAGTATTACAGGACGTATGCAAGTTTTAATGATAAGTTAAGTTCGTTCTCAGGGACTTAAGTGTGTCAATCGCGTGAGTAGGAATAACGAGTAAAAGTAAATAATTAAAAGACAGAAAATAAAAGGGAATAGATTTCGAAATTAATTAACTAAACTAAGAAAATAAAAGACAATAAAATAAAAGATAAGAATATGAGATGGGAAGTATAGCTCAGGTTTTGCTAGTATGCACTAATCCTTCTAATTCTATCTATAAATCTAGTTAATAAGGGAGAATATTAGCTCTTGGTATACTTAGTCAGGATTCTAAATTCCCATACCTTAGACCTTGAGAGCGACTAAGGGGGCTACGGCACAACCAAGACGTGGTTTAGAATAGGGTTATCAAACGCTACTAAGGCCCTAAGCAATCGCAACAATCAATTGGTGATATGGTGGTTAAAACAAACCCTAATCACTATATAGTTAGAATCATGTTTTGTCAGAACTAATATCGACACTAGACATTATGTGGTGGTTCAATAGTTAAACGCCCTTTCAAGCAGACCATCTAACTACTATTAAAACAATCCTAAAGTGATCAGTTCTAGGAAAGACAATAAATCAAAACACATAAACAAATATTAAGTAAGAAGTTAATATCAAATTAAAACATATAATTCCCAAAGAAAATTAGATAGAAGAATTAGAATTCATAGATTATACATATGCAAAACCCAAGCTATGGGGAGTTTAGTTCATACCTGAAGGAAATAAACTAAAAGAAATTACAAAAGACATCATCTTGCTCTCTACAATGACTAAGGAATAATATTAAGGTTTTTCTAAGCAAGGATGATTTTACAAGTGATATAAGGGTGTATTTATAGGTGTTTAGAATACCTAATTCGTTTTCTTGAGGAAGAGGTAAGGTATTGGACTTCTAGCCCAACTCAAATTCGTATGGAAATAAAGATAAACACTGCTGGACCGTTTTGAGCATATCTTCTTCGTTATTGGTCGGTTTGAGCTCCATAAGATACCAAAAGAATCGTAACAGAATTATCTTTGTCCCTATGAAAGGAAATTACCAAAATCGATCTATTTCTTGGGTAAAATAGCACTTCTTTAGGCGTGTACTGCAGAATCCTAGATTAGGCAGCTTTTCCTTTTCCATCTTTTTAGCTTTTGTTTCCTTATCTCCAATTACCATGCAAATCTCTTTCCATAACTTGTAGTCTTTGACTTGGACTCTAATTAAGCTCCATAATTATCTTTAAAGCTACACACTAAATAAACAATTAAACCCAATATGCTCTAAAAATATTATTTTACTAAATCAAGACTCAAAATAGGAAAGTGCACTATTTCTCAAGAAAATCGACATTTATGACTTCTAAATCACTAAAAATGATGTCTCATCCTAACATAAATCTATCACAACTGAGGAGACATCAGGGGTATATACCCACTGTTTTCACAATAAATTTTTCCTTGTCAAGGTCTATGGCGTTCCAGCTCAATGATAAAGATCCATACCCACTAATAATGCAAAATAGCTGGTATATACCCACAAAAACTACAAAACAGAGGGTATATACCCACTGAAAATGCAAAACAGTGGTACGTTAACAGATCTGAGATCGATGAAGGTGGCGGCGCTCATGGTGGTGGAGGTGGCATCATGAGAACGGTTTTCTAAGGCGTGACCTTTTGTGGCTCGTTAATGGTGGTTATCTTGTACAAATGAGCGCTTTCCTGGTGGTGAGATCTTGACGAATGGCATCATATTTTCAGTGGTGAAGATGGAGGTGGGGAGGTGGGGAGGTGAGAAGGTGGGCGGCGTTTTTCAACTTCACGGCGAGATCTTGTATACACGAGCGGAAGAAATGGCTTGCTTGAGCGGAATACGCCCCCTGAAAATACAAAACAGTGGGTATATACCCCCTGAAAATGCAAAAAAGGGGGTACGTTACTGGAGGACTGATAAATAGATCTGAGATTGATGAAGGGGGTGGCGCTCATGGAGGTGGAGAAGAAAATGGTGTGGCAGGATCCGACTGTGATTTGTGTTGAATAAGGTGGACAATGGCAAGATCTGAAGAGATCCGGCGAGATCTGGTCCACGACGGCAATTTTCAGATGCAGTAGGGCAGCGCCTTTGCTGGGAACAGAGGGGAAGTGATACCAGAATAAATGGAGGGAAGGTGAAATTTGTTGGAAAAGAAGGAAGGTGAGACTGGAGGGGGTGGTTTTCTGGTGCAGGAGGGCGGCGGTTTTCTGGTGCAGGAGGGCGGCTGCTTTGCTGGGAACAGAACGGGAGCAGAGAAAAAGAGGGGGAGGGGTGGTTTTCCTGGTGAGAGAGAGTGGGTTTTAATCTAAACCTATTGGAAATGAGGGTAGTTTTATATTTGGTTGGCTTCTTATAAAGGGTCTTTAATTAAAAAACACCAGTGTAGGAAGACCTTTTTTTTTAATCCTCAAATCAAACTTTTATATATGAAGCTCAAACTGTCAAAACATTACATATTTTGACCCACATCACATGGACTAATACATATCCCTACCTTAACTATTACAAGGCCCGATACAGAATATAATTAACTATTACAAGCCCCAAAAACACTTAGGGTATGTTTGGATTAAGGGGGGATTATTTATTAAAGGATAGGAAGGGAGAGTATAACAAGGGAATGGAAAGGAGAGCATTTAATCTTGTTTGGATTGAATAAAAAGAGAATGGGGGATTTTATTAAAGGATAACATTTATCCGGTGTTTGGATTAGAAGAATAATGAGAGGAAGGGATTCTTTTTATAACTAAATGACTCATATACCCTTATTAAAATATTTTATAAAGAAAGAATAAGGGTAACTTAGACATTACAACGTAATAAAAGAATCCTTCCTCCCTAATCCCACCGAATTGGAGGGATTGAATATATGGGTTCGTAAGGGATTGCAAGTATCCTTTAATAAACTATCCCCTCTACTTATTTCCAAAACAAACAAGGGATGGGATTGTCATTATCCTTTAATACAATCCCATCCCTTCTAATCCCTCCATCCAAACATACCCTTAATAAAAAATATAGCTATTACAAATACTGTCAGCTACTTTCTTTGCATTACTACTTTTAAACATCCTTCTCCTCAATTTAATAGTTATGTATGAATTGATTTTGTTGTGCAGTCTATCTTCATTCATCTCTTTACCTTCATGCTCTCTATAATTTCTTTCACTTCATATAAAATAAATGTAAGTTGTTATACTTACACCTATAATTTTAACAATATCCGAGTTACCACACACTTTTTTTATATCCACTAGCAGCTCTTGAGTTGAATTTATAGTCATATTAACACCACAACTCTCAAGAAGACGCAGCAAAATAGTTTTCGAATACTTACATTTAACAAACAAATACTCATTATCTTCATCTGCTATATTGCATAGAGGACAAGTAGGAGATACATTAAGTCCTGGCCCTATCAACCTGTCTTTAGTAGGTAACATATTCATAGCAACCTGCCAAGCAACAAATGAACAACGAGTAATACACGTTTTAGCTTATACTATCTCACTCCATAACACTTTTTTTTTTTTGCTTTGTAATACTCAAAAGAGTTTTTTTATATGAAAACTGATTTTTAACATTTCCCGTCCATATTATTGTATTAGCTTTATCACTCAATTTGATATCATGTATTCTAGGAAATATTTTCCCAATACAAGGTGGAATTCTCCACCTACCTTAATAATATTAACCATTTTAGAAAAGAAATATGGAATGTAAAAATACCACCTAAAATAAAATAAAAAATTACGTGGAGAGCAATCAAAGGCCTATAACCCAACAATAGTGAACCTTTATAAAAGAAAAAGTGATACAGAAAAAACATGTAACATATGCGATAACAACGATTAAACTTTAGAATACATAGTCAGAACCTTGATTTTTCATAATTAGAGACTCTAATGGAAAATTCCTAATAGATAAAAATTGAAAAGTTAGCACATGCAGAGGTCGTAGGCATCAAACAACACAACTAGCTAAAGACTACCTTTATGAAAGTGTATCATTGAAAATGCCGCAAGTAACATCATGCCATTTTTAGCTAGTAATCAAAATAATTTGTATAATATTATCTAGAACTTAGTTTGTAATATATATAGATTTGTCGAGCAAACCAACCTACCTTCTTCCTGATTCCTAGGAGTAGAAACATGACTCCTGACTAGGTTGCCGAATAGAAACTCTTTAAGCACTTTGGTTGATGACTGGAATATGTACTCATGTCCGTTAGCATATACCCTTAACAATGACAATGAACCCTCTGGGGTCTAGCTAAGTTGTATTTTATTAATCTTTTCTTTTTATATAAGTAAGTTGTATTTTATTAATCCTTTCTATTTATATAAGTATGATTCCAAAAAAAAAATATACATATACTACATGAAATATCCCGAAACAAATTGTAATTACATCTTTCAATTTAATTTAGATGTAATAGAAAAGAAAAGAGAATGAACCTTTTCTTTTTTTGGGTGGGTTGGATGAAATTAAGTAGATTATAAATTTATAATGAACAAAAGGAACAACAGAAATAGCAGAAAAATTCTTAATCAATACTAGATCTCTCTCAGAAAAGAGAAAAAGCAACACAAATTAAAAGAAAATATTAATAAGAATTAATTACAAACTGGATAACAAATTTTACAAGTAGAGTTATACCAAGAACATATAAACTTACAAAACTGTGTTAATATGAAGTGCTTTAAGCAATGAAGTAGCCATTTGTTTAACCAATACTTGTCCACCAGAACTTTGTCCATCTCTACGTTCTTCAATCAAATTCTGAAGCTTTTGTGGTAAATTATTCTCCACTATCAATTGTTTTGGACGTGGATGATGTTCATATACAGCCTAAATATATTAATTAGTTAGCATAATTTCATTTAATAAACATAAAACTAAATTAAATTTGTCACCTTAATTAATTTCAACAGATTCAAACGAGCAATCGCATCTTGATGATCAAGTCGCGAGATAAGCAATGGTGTCAAACCATTTACAGCAAGAGTTGTATTTATTCGAGATGATTTCCTACAAAAAAAAAAAAAAACAGTAAAAATTATTTCAAACCTTAAAAATACACACATATATGTATAAATACTTACGTAATGATTTTCAAAAACGGCTCTAAAATATTGAGAAACTGATTTTCAGGACAGCATTTAAAAAAGTTGACGAGTCTTTGTACAGCTTCTTTCTTAAGTAACGCTTGTTCAACTTTTTTGGTATCATTATCATGTGCTAAACAAACAGCAATAGAATCTAAAGCTGTACCAGACCAAATATGATCTTCAAGTAAGCTTAAATAAACATCTAAACCATCATGTGCTCGAAGCTGTTCTCTAGAATTACGTGAAGCATGTGCCATGTCACAAAGTAAAGGTAAAGCGTATTGTTTTAACGGAGAATCACTCATTACGAAATGCATTAAATGTGGTATAATTCCATTTTCCGCAGCTTGTTCTTGTCTCCTTTTATTAATCTTGCATAGATTGAATAACGCGTTTAATACTTCATGATGTATTTGTGTTATATAAGGTCCTTCTTTAAGATCGAGATTTGGTATTAAGTATTTAATCGCATCAGCTCGTTGAAGATTTTCTAAACAATGTGGGTCCGTTGAAAGATGATTTACACATTTTAACAACTATAAAAAAAAAAAAATTAGTATATAATATAATATAGTTAGTTAAGGGAATTTGAGTTTTGACATACCTTAAGAAGAATAGGGGGTTCGATTTTATTAAACATTTGAAACAAACGATTAAGTAAACTTTGACTACACATATAAGATTTAACAGTTGTATCCGAAGCAGAAAATTCAAGTAAAAGATCAGCTACTTTTTCCAAATACTCCCTAGCAAGATCAATATTCCAAGGGGATACCCTATGAGAAAGTAACCCAGATGACGTGGCACTTCTACCATTTAATACACCTGAACCAGATAATACACCATCATTACCCATCATCACTTTTTTATTAACATTTTCTTTTCCACGTCCAGAAACCTCTATATATATAACACATTAATATAACATTAGTAACTTTTTATAAAATTTTAAAAAAATTAAAAAAAAGTGATTTATTACCTGCAAATTCAGCCATTAAATAGTCCATTCCATTTGATTTCTTTTCATTAGATGAATGTAATAAAGGAAGTATACTTTCATGTTTTTCAATCACAGTAAGATTGCTTAATAAATCAAGTTGACCAGAGAAACGAGAAGGAGGTTCTTTATCTAATAAACTAAGAAGTGGTCGAACATTTTCTTGCACATTTAGTCCTCCATCTATTGATTTAGGAGACTTATCAATTGAAAGTCTATTCCTTTCTTTAGAACTACTCGATGATTCTAATTTTGCGTTACTTAAACGAGGTTTATTATCTAAATCTAGTGAAGATTCTTGTATTCCATGATCAATTATATGTGAAAATGAGGTATTAGTTGGATCTAAAGTACCAGAAAGAGGCCTTATTGTTCCACCAGATAAACTTGCAAGTCTAATTGCTTCATTCATACTATATAAAGTATTTGTAAGTCTCATTAAAATACCGTTTTTTGCAGCTATTCGACAAAAATCGTTTTTAGAAGTTGACCGTTTAAGTCTAAATACTTTCCACATTCCATCAATAGCCATATGTACCATTTCCCTAAATTCCCATAATATTAATTAATTAATTAATATAATATTTTATAAAATCAAACATGCGAAGAAATTTCAACTAACCTAAACTTGGCATAATCAGCCTCGAGAAATCCCACTAAAATTGGTATACCTCGACAAGCAATAAACATTTGTAATGTTAATGAGCTGTAAAAAGAAATTAAAATTAATTATCTAAATTTAAAATTAATTATTTAATAAAATAATTTCGAACCTGGATTGACAGAGCTGTTGCAAAAAATAAGCTGCCTCTACACGAATTTCTCGGGGACGATCAGGTACAGAAAAGCTCATTACAACAGGGATCTGTAAATTAATTAACTTAAATTTAATAATTCCGTGAATTTAAAAATTAAAAATAATATACAAGTTAACACACAAATGAGCAACTGGAGATAAAAATTAAACAGATATTTTCTATAGAAGCTTCATCTTTAAAGTGGCATCAATTGTAAGTATCAAGAATTATTTGTACAGCATATCAGGAAAAAAAAAAAATAGTATATCCACTAAAAAAAAAAAAAAAAAAAAAAACAAGACACCTTTTCACAATTTATATCATTATTCCACCTGTTTTAATTTCCAAATTTAACTTTTCGAGGAGCGTTCGAAATTGCTTTCATAGTTTTGTGAAGGATATTTGAGTAAACATGACATTTCTTGATTGTGTGAAAAGACAAAAATGGATACTTAACAGTTGAAGAAAAATCAAGCACTAAGAAAAAATCTAGAAAAAAAAAATTACCCAAATAAAGTTCTAAGGTTCAAATCGGAAATTAGAGAATAAGAATAATACTTACAAGTCCAACAAGACAAGCATTCTCTTGAAAGTCAGTATTATCTTTAATAATCTGGTTTAAAACTTGTAAAACTGAACATATGACCTGTAAATAAAGACAAAATAGTCTTATATATTAATTAAATATAATTAATTTTATTATCTAAAGATTAATGAAGAAAACATACTCGAGTCTTAGGAACCTCCAATAATTCCATTAAGGGTAAAAAACCATGTTGAGTAACAAAAACAATTATTTGCTCAGGCCTTTGTATAAAAAACGCATTTAACTTCTCACAAGCAGTTACAATAGCTTCTTCTGGTTCATCTGGTCTTAATGATGATACTAGTTTGCTAAACTCAGCAGCCTAAGGGGTAAAAAAGTAATTTATAGATGTATAGTATGAAAGTAACGAAAATGAAGAGTACCGTACCTGAAGATGATTTAGATTATCTGTAGGTAATTTATCATCAAATCCCTGTTAAAAAAAAAAATTAAAGTCAAACATGGACGTAACAAAAGTAAGAATAAATTAAGAAAATACCAAAACATCGATATTAATAGCTTCTTCCTTTAAAACACCCATCATAAGTCGAAGTAAATCACCACCATTTGAGTGTTCAGAATCATTTTCTCTTTGTTTTTGAGCAATTGTAGCTCTTAATTTAGTTGCAAGATCAATTTTCCCTTGATTTGAATTAGAAGATGAAGCTTCAGTTAAATGAAATAAATCATCTAAAGATGCATCTCCAGCTGTATCACTGAATTTACTTAACTCATTTTCCTCAGATGCTTTTACAACCTTAAAATAATCAAATAATACAGCAATTAGATTTGATAAAATCTTGAATTTAGTAAGAAACTAAATATTTACCTTACGAGGACTTTGATTATGAGTTTCTGGTCCTTTTACCTCAACTCCTTTACCTAAATCTTTAATTTTAGACTCGCCTTTTATTAGTGTTTTCTCTTGTAATGAGTCATGAATTTCACTTGAACTTGAAAGAGTCTCTTCATGATTAGTAGCTAATTTTTCGGATTTTTCGTGGATATTTAATTTGGGAGCTTGATCTAATAAAATATCATCTTCAGTTTTGTGTATACGATCAATATCATCCTCTTTTGTAGACTCTTTTTTAGGCTCCTAAGATTTAAAAAAAGGTCAAGTGAGTGAGTCTATTTGAATTTAAAATAATAGTTTAGGTCATAAAATGTTAAGAAAGTATATTTACTTTTTTACTTTCAACACTTTTTTGGTCATCTTCTTTTGATACATCACCATCTTCTGATCCAGTTTCCTTTAAACTTCTACAAGAAAATAGATATTGAGATACAAAAATACAAAAATACAAAAATACAAAAATAATAAAATTTCAGCTCTTCATATTATAAATATTATAGTGAATATGTTAAATGATGTACCTTTTTGTTCCTCCATTATGACGAAGAGATGACTGTAATACCCTTCGAGAATTTTGCATCCAAGGGTGTGAAAGTAGTGTCTTTGCATCTGGTCTAAGTCTAGCATCCTGAAACAAAATTCAATATCTCAAAAAAAAAAAAAAAAAAAAAAAAAAGAAAACATGTGCTTGATCTTCTTGATAAAGATCATTTCACTCCTTATCTAGCTAGCATTAGTTTTACAGTTAGCTTATAGATTAGTTAGTTAGAACAGTTACTTATTACTAATAACTGTATTTATTTGTGCAAGTATCTACTCCTATATATATATATATATAACACGTGATAAAAACACATTTTGCGATTCTCTCTTTTATCATGGTATATTTAAATTTCTTTTATTTTGCGATTTTCTGGAATTTTTTTAGACTTGCAAAGTCTGTTTTCTTTATTTTTTTTTCAAGCTTGTTATCATCTATTTGATCTCTTCGCACCTTCTATATCACTCATTCAGAACCTACTTGTTATCTAAATAATGTAAATCTTTAACAATTTGTGTAGGAGGGGTAAAATAGTAATGTTTAAGTAAAGTAACCACAAAAAATATAAAAAAAAAACCTTAACTCTTACCTTTTTAAAACACTGACGCAAAAAATCAGCAATAGTAGTAGCAAAGCTATCTGGTATTGGAGGATTTTCGTCCTAAACAAAATAAATTAAAAAATCACTCTTTTTAAAGGGACCCACTGACTCAACTAAATATAAAATGAAGAAAGTGTGAAAGATTAGGGGTAATTATGATATTTTACAAGGACTAAACTAAACCTGAACTATCCGAAATAATGCAGGCATTGGTTGAAGATCATAATATGGAGGTACAGATGTAAGAAGCTCTATTACAGTACACCCAACACTCCATATATCTGATGCAGCACAAACACCTGACATTTCTATAACCTGAAATACCAAAAAAAGAATAAAAAAATAAAAAATAAATAAATAAATAAATGAAAAGAAAAGAATAATTTAGTTTATACCTCAGGGGCCATCCAATATGGTGTTCCAACAACTGAATGTGTATTTAAATCAGCTTCTGTTAGTTTTGTAGCAACTCCAAAATCTGCCAGCTTTACAAGACCCTATAAAACAGGTCAACTCATTGAGTTGACTCTAATAAAACTAATATATTATAACAAAAGAATAAGTACCTCTTTGGTTAATAATATATTTGCACCCTTGATATCCCGATGAATTACACCTTGTTCATGAAGATAAACTAGCCCTTCAAGCACCTGGTTAAAGGTAATATACCAAACATAAAGTCAACATATCTGAGTCAAATTTGAAAAATAATGAACAATTTATCGGCTAATTTTCAAACCTGAGCTATATATACAGCCACTAATGACTCTGGAAATGGACCAAATTTATTTGGCTTAATTAGGTTTGCAAGAGAACCATTCTCCACATACCTTTTAAAGTAAGTTTCAAAAAGTCAGAACAATAAAAAAATAAGTGGAAAGTATAATTAGAAAGAAGGTTCAAGATTACTCACTCGAGAATTATGTGAAGATGAGTCTTTGTTTTTAAAGATCCAAGATACTTTACAATATTTTTGTGGTTTAGATTCTGCAAGGGATCATAAAATTAGTTTATATTAGATTAACACATTTTGAAAGTTGTATACTCTTATAGAAGATACCTTGAGCAAATCAATCTCTTGCTGTTATATTAATGCCCCCAAATTAGCCATGACATAATCCAAAAGAAAAGCTACAATTAGTATAAAGAGTATAATTGATAAAATGAAAAAGGAGGGTTAAAAAACAATACCATAATAGTATTGAGGTCTTCTTGAGCAATATTCTCGAGAGACACTTGCTTTATTGCAACAAAATCTCCATTCTCCAAATCCAAACCCTTATAGACACGCCCATATGCTCCTTTTCCTATCTCATCTCCAAGCATCTTCAATTAAACAAGAATAATGAAATTTCAGCTAAAGAAAAATATTAAGCAATGTGATAACATTGCTTTTTTACACCAAGCTCGCCATTTAAAACCTTTGATTTGATAAAAAATCAAAATTTAGAGACAAACTTCCCACATTTGTCCACTAAAACTCATAAAAAAAGTACAGAATCTGACAATCCTCGTTCAGTTTACTTAGCCACAAGTGACTTTGAAGTGTTTTGAATTCACAAACACAGAATTTTAACAACAAAAGAAAGACCATTATAATAAGCTAAAACCTTAACATTTCATTTAAATTGGACAATTAACATCCAAAAGGACATAACTAAAAATGAATTAAGTGCCAACTATGACTAATTAGATGATAATTTGCTTACATATTTTCCTTCAAGAGTCTTGTTTTTGTGAAAAGTGGGAGTCGTCGCCTGTCGAGACATTTTTCTCCCGGTTTTGACCTTCTTCTTCTATATGGCTTACTGGCTGCTTAGACACGTTCCATTTCGAGGGTATAATTGGAAATTTGGGGATCGGCGCCGGCTTTGACGATCGGAAAATGACGTTATTTATTTTTTATTTATTAAGTGACTTAGAGAGAGACGGAGAAAGAGAGAGTACGAGAGTATAATTGGGTGGGAAAATGACTCGCGTAGCCTAGTACAGCTCGGATTCACTACAAGAAGGAGGATAACAGATATGTCCTTGCTGGAAATTCTAAACACAACCTCAATAAAAAAAGTTTTTTTTTATAATGTAAGGGTTGTGTGACTCATCGTATACTAAAAGTTGGAAGCCGATAAGTATGGTGTCGATTGCAATTAACAAAGATGGTGAAGTTAGAAACATTAATACGAAGAGAGCGAGGCTTAATAGTAATCTGGAAGGTGAGATGTGGGCCGCAAATTTTGGAGTTAAGAGTAGCTCGTTCTACTCAGATAACCTTGAGGTAATTCAAGGTATTAATAGGCGTAGAGGAATTAATTGACTGGAGAATCCGCCCCATGATATCGAGGCGTGGAGGTGGATAGGGAGATTCCCGGAATGGAAGGTTATCCATAATGGAAGGAAGTATAATGGTGTAGCGGACATTCTAGCTAAACGTACTACGCTTAACCTACACATATCTAATTGCCCTACTAGGTCTTTAGTTGAATTTTATGCTTGTATTAGTAGCTTATATTCGGGTTGTATCAGACATGTATAATAGACTTTTATTGGCAAAAAAAAGCGTACACATTACAAAAAATCCTTTAACCAATTCCTAAATGTGAAAATCGATGTGTAAGATCCAACGGGTAATCATTAAGAGACCCCCGCTGTCAAGCGTTCCGCGCGACTCGGTCAACCATGTCATTGAGACGTCTCGGAATTGCTTAAAGAACATTTGACCATGTTTCGCAGCATACGGGATAATCCGCTTTACATAAGGTTTGACCTTCCACCATGCCGCTGGCAGCGACCTAATACCTTGAATCAAGTCAAGGTTATCTGAGTAGATAATAGTTTTTTGTCCCCTTATATCCATAGTCATCTTCGTTGCTTCCAGGACTGCTATCGCTCATTCCACCTGTGAGTCTATCCATATCAGTTTCAAGTAAATCCCATGATAGCTCGTACATGTATTTCTTCAGACTATCCCAATTCCGCTCTGCTCAATGCGTGTCTTAAAAGATGTGTCGCATGTAAAAGTCACTTGTGTACCCGCAAGTTCTTCTGGATTCCACAGGGTAGGATTGATGGTGCCCGGTTCCCGCATCTGAGGCGGAATGTAATCCATCCAGTTTTGGCCAAAAAGATCCTTTATACCTGCATTAGTAGTCAATAGAACCATATCTATATCCAGTGTTGTATTTTCGTGTAAACTATTCATTTTATGTTTCCATGTTCCAAAGAATTAGCAAATAAAAAGGGTTATTTGCACCAATGTCATTTGGTCTAGAAATAGTAAAGAAAAAAATAGATGTTTTATATTAATAAAAACTTTGTTAAAAATTTTTGTATTTCTAAAACTAATTTATTACCATAAAAATTAACTCTTACTTATATATGACTATTCATATTACATATTAATTTATTCATGAATAATAAATATAAAGGATAATAATTCATAATTCTTTAGAATATTTATCATAAAATATTACTATTTATAATATTCTCGAATATCTGTTCATTTAAAAATATGTCTCGTTAAAACTTTGTCAAGAAAAATCTTGTGGAATAAAAACTTGATTGAAGGAAAAAAATACATATACATAAAACTAGTCGTCGTGAAACACTGTCTCATTACAATTTTGCCAAGAAAATATCAATGGCATAAAACTTTAACTCTTTCTTTCTATTTAGTGATTGTACAACCATAGTGTTACTCAACAGATGAGATTTGTCCATATAAAATCGTTTTGATACATTGTGACTTTATTGGAGAATATCCACTTAAATAAATATTTCATAACACTCCCCCTTAGATATTTCCCGAAAGATATGCCTTATTAAAACCTTATCAAAAAAATCCATTGGGACAAACCGTAATGAAGTAAAAAGAGTTTATCGTTTCTTGAAGGGTATGACACATATTTAATTTGTCTCCTTAAAATCTTACCAAGAAAACTCAATGGGAAAACCGTGTTGAAGAAAAACAAAGGTACGTAATTTCAATATATTCTTCCCTCATTATGACATTACATACTTCCTAATACATTATATAATTGTGGACTTGTATCTTGATTGTCATTTTTAATAAAACTTTAATGAGAAAATCTTTTAGATTTTCACTTGAGGGTGTTGAGTGTTTTAAACATCATATACTTGATAAAGAAAAGGAGTATATAATTCTTTTGTTAATAAATATTTGGCATACCTCGTTAAAACCTTACTAGAAAAATCCAATCGGAAAAAAGTTTAGTGAAGGAAAGATAATACAACACATAAATTTCACATACTCCTCATTAGGGCTGCACACGGATGACCCAAACCCGCCCAACCGAAAAAACCGACCCAAAATCGGCCCGAAAAAACCCAAACCGAGCCCCACCCGAACCCATTGGGCCAAAAAAATTAATTATTTGGGTATTGGGTCGGTTGGTGGGTTTGGCTTTGCCAAACCCGCCCTTAACCGAACCCGACCCGTTGAATCCTTTTTTTTTAATATATTATACATAATAAAACAAAACTCAAACCAAAGCGTATCCTATACTCTATACTCTCTCCCTTCATTACACGAAAGTCCATTTGGTGTCTTTGACCTCTCTCACACCTCACTCACGTCCTCTCTCTCTTCTTCAATCTGTATCTCTCAAAAACCCTAAGCCGTAGCCCTGGCTCTTCTCCTTCTCCGTCTAATCTCGCCGGCGTTTTTGAGCGGTATTGTATTTGATTTACACCATGGGTTGGAGGATGTTGAAGCCTATATATGGCACGGTGGTGGATTATTATCCATTAAAACCCCCTTTCAAAAGGTATTTTGCAATTTCAAAACCCTAAGGTTTGTTTTGGGATTTTCTGTAATTCTGTTTGAGTTTTATTCGATTGCATGTGAAAACCTTATGGGTTTGTAACTATTATTTGGTTTCTTAAAGGATTCAATGGTTTTTCAATCTTTAATTCGAATCTGGTTTGGAACTCTAAGTGTTTTTAGACTATTATTTATAGTATTTGATTTGAATTTGAGTTGTTCTTTGTTTTTAGTAACCGTGTTTTGAAAACCCGTTGTTATTTTGAAGTCAGATTATTGATTGAGTTTGGGATTTGTGATTAATTAAGATTTAATTTGATATTGGCTAATAGATTGTTTACCTTGATTTACTTGCATGATCTTGCAATTCTTGTTAATGGACCTGTTCTGGATTTGATTGTTGAAACTTGATCTGTTACTCCATTTACAGGTAATATTCACTTATATGTAATTTATTATTCTGATTTTACTTAGTATTTGACCTTATGATCTGAAGGAGAATCATGGCTGTTAATTTGCTTTGAATAATCAATTATATATTAATGTGTTAAGCTCCTATGTGTTCAATTGACAATATATATTTGATTTGCGAAAATAAGGCTAATGAGTTTTCTGTTCTTTGTAATGTGTTCAATCCCATGATCTCGCAATTCTTGCTATTGGACATGTTCTGGATTTGATTGCTGAAGCTTGATCTGTTACTCTATTTACAGGTATTTGCATAGCTTTCTTATCATTTTAAATATGCATACACAGGCGCAATAGGTTAGATGGAGTTATAGATGACTTTGTCACCATTCATAATAGCATTAGCAATAACAATTCATTTTTTTTTGCAGGTTATTGAATTGAATTGAACAAGTGTTGAACATGTTATAGCTGCAATCTTATAACTTACAAGTTAACACTGTTAATCAACACACTTTTGTATGCATCTCCCAATTCATTTGACCTTACCACAATGATTAAGTTATGAATTAAGAATGAGTAATATTAGGTTAAGAATTGGTTGAGTTGGCAACAAGTGAGTTGATTTTTGTTTCTTGTAAGTTGTAAGATAAGTCCCTTGTCCCTAAGGTTTTAATGCCAATGATGATATAAAATCTGAGGCTCAATCTCATTTAATCCACCTCTTTTGTTTTCGCAAAGTTGCAGGAATAAAAGTATTTGAAAGCTGTTTTTTAGAATGTTTTGGAATCACTACAACAGTTGCACCCTAAGTTGTACAATGGATGCTTTTTCACAACATAGGTTTCAAAAGTTGAAATGAAATGTATTATAATATTTAGTTGTATTAGTGATTTAGTTTCAGTGTGAGTGAGTGTTCAATTCAATTCATGTAATGTTATGTAATTTAATGGTTCTCTTCGGAAACTATGTAATATGTCTTAAAAAACCCACTCTTTTGAGAAAGTTACTATTGAAAGTATGGAATTAATAGATGTTTTAAAAGTTTTGACTACATGTTGACTATAACCGAACCGGGCCCTAAACCGACCCCACCCGCTTAGACCCAACCCGACTCCTTATTACTTAAAAAATTGGTTAATGGGTTTAATAAACTACAAACCGAGATATTGGGTTGGGTATTGGGTTTACCCCTACGGGTCGGTTAACCGACCCGTGTGCTGCCCTACTCCTCATCTTGACATGAAATATGCCAACAATTATTCTAAGTATTCTTTCATAATACAGGCACTAGTCTCTCATACTTTATATAAAATATGTTCTTCAAGATCTTTTATTGTACATGCACTTCTCGATCTTTGAGAACTTAATATTTAGATGATATAGTACTTTACGAACTTATCGCGCTTCAATCACTTTTTATGCTTCAAACATCTTTCATGCTTAGGCACCCGTCAAGCTTCAGGCACATATGGTGCTTCGAGCACATGTAGTGTTTGTCAAAAAGTTTAAGTTCAAACTTAACTTCTATGCATTGCTTATTAATCTTTTTTATCCTTTATTAAAAGTTTTCATGCGAATAAGTTACACACTTTGTAATATTATACAAGTACGCATTATTTTCAATCATTAACTTGTTAAACCTATACTTAAAAAGGCACATTCACTACATTCTACACTTATTTATTATATTAATTTTATTTTATTTTATGGTTTTTCGAAAGCAATTAAAAACAAAAACGGGAATGAGGATAGCGAGTACCCCACCCCAACTCAAAAAGGGGTCGTGTCCCCATGACTCAAAAAATACTCAAAAAGCAATGAAATTACTAATACGCACTAAACAAAATAAGCAATTATGGAGATGGATTAGGAGACGTTATGCGGTCGTAGCACATCTACTCGATCTCACGATCAGTAGGTGTCTCATTATTTTCCCCAATTTTCACCACGATCGTCTGAATTTCTTGTATTTGCCTTAGCTGGTACATGACACTACAATGATGCTTGTTGTCTAACTTTTAATCATGTTCCTTAGTGATACAACCCATGTTGGAGACTCGGGATCAAAGTTATCCTACATTCTTGAGGAGTTGATGAGGACCCATGTTCATAAGCAATTGGTTTCTTCCCTTTTTCTACAGTCGTAACCTAGTTCCTTAAGTTATTACTCTCACTTCATTGTGTAAGCAACATGGCATTTGGCTTCTTCTCAAGCGAATAATGTATGAGAAGTGGTGTTTCTTTTGTTCTCCCAAGTGATTTCTTGTTCCTCTTCCTTTCCAAGCTTTGTATATTCCTCTTGTAAGCAATCGCATTCAATCTGTTTTCCATCTCACCAACCCACAACTCAAAGATAAACCAAGTGTTAGTTTAAGCTCTTGAACTTTGAATGGCTGGTATTCCTTGGGTTGTTGTGTGTAGGTGGGTATGTTATTATGATTGAATGGGTTTTTTGAAGAATGGAAGAGAAATAAAAACTTGCTTTAATGGTGGAATATGAGTGAAGAAAGAAGAATTTTTTAAGACTTGATAATTTGTGGTGGTTTGTCTTGTTATGTAGTGGATTGAGTGAAGATTTTGTGTTTATGGAAGATGGGTGGAAGATTTGATGGTGTTTGGAGTGTTGTTGAAGGTTTCTAAAGTTTCAAAGGTGATGAAATGTAGTTAGGGAGGTGGAAAATTCGTGTTAGTGGAGCTGGAGGAGGCAAGAAAATAGGGTTTAGGCTGTAAGAACCACTAGAGTTTCCTTTATCTTTGTCAAAATCGCCTTACCATGGTGTACCGTGATTATGGTATGGCGCACCGCACCTCCCACGTGTTATAACTCTTTTCGTGACACTGAGACACAAATTTCTTTGTCGATATGGTGCAGTGTACTGCACATATGCGCTATGTACCGCGCGAATTCTCCAATTCTTTCTGACCTTTTATATTGTGGCCTTACCATCACAAGCGGTGTACCGCACAGTGACTTCGTGCTTTTGATGTTTTGTTCAGTGTCTCAATCCTGACCACGGCACCATTTCACGCACGGTGTAACTCTATTATGGTGCTGTGTCGGCTAGGGCGTGATAAAATAATAGATAAATAAGATGCAAATAGACAATCAAGCCTAACACGTTATTCGCTGTAAGTATCACAGGTCGTATGCAAGTCTTAATGATAAATAAGATTCGTTCCTCAGAGACTACGAAATTTAGGAAGTAAAGTGCTGATAAGAAATTTAAAAGAATGATACGCTGAAAAATAAAGGACTAATGGAATTTTTTTTTGGTTTTCAGATAAGAACAATTAACTAAATAAAATAAAGACAAGAATAAATAAAGAGAAACAGATAGTATGAGAGTTTAGCTCGAGATCTAGCAAGTAATCCCCACTAGCCTTGTTTATTCTAATCATGTAAGGGAGAATTGTGTGATATGCAATAGCCAGGATTCTAAATTCCTCTTAACCCCCTTCCGGGTGGACTTAGGTGGCGACCTAACAATTACCAGGGGACTTAACTTAGGTGGTCCTACGCCACTAGGTTCTTATATGAGACGATCATGCGCAATGATCAAAGGTTAAATAACAAACCCTAGTGACTATCTAGTTAGGCAAGCCCTTCCGGATCACTACCGCACACTAGTTATGTGGTGTTTCAATAATTAGATTCCCCTTCCGGGTGACCATCTAACTACTATTAAGGTAATCCTATACGTTTGCAACCGCAAGAACTACAGATAATAAATCAAAACACATAAAACAGAGAATAAAACACTAATATCAATTTAAATGCGAACATCCCAAATTATAATAGATCTAAAACAAGTCTAGGGTTCATAACCATATGCTAAATCTCAAGCTAAAATAGAATTAGTTCATACTAGAGAAATAAAAGAAAACAATTACAAAGTTGAAGGATTGGAAAGGCATGAATTGTTGTCCAACTCCTTCTTCCTTCTGATCTTCTCTCCTCTTATGTAGGCTTTTTCTTGCCTTAAGGGTTGGCCAAGGATGATTTTATAATGATAAGAGGGTGTATTTATAGGGTTTTCCTACCCCTAGCTCGAAATCTTGGAGTAGATGGCAAGTAATAGGACTCTTTTCCAAATCAAATTCGTTTCCTAAAATATAGGAGAAGGGAAAACTTCTATTGTCTTGTTTTGGTCGTAACTCCTTCGTTATTGCTCATATTTTCATTTACTTTATATAAAAAACGACCGCGTCGAAAAGATCTACACTTTTCCTTCAGACTGTTCCTCCAAATTCCCATACGATTTTGAGTCATCTTCACTTTAGTGGACGTGGCTGCAGAATTTCAAATTTACTTGACAACTTTTCCTATCCTATTTTATCTCTACTTCCTTTTATCTCTAATTTACATCCATATCTTCTTTCCTTATCTCCTTAGAATTGATTTGGTATCTAATTAATTTTCATATATCTTTAAAGCTTCACACTTAACAAACAAATTAAATCAAATATGCTCTAAAAATAATAAATTATCAAATCAAGCCAAGAAATAGGAAAATAAAAATATATATTTAAATGCTTAAATACACCTAAAATGATGTCTCCAACCTAGAATAATTCATCACAAATAGGGAGACATCAGGTGCGGTGTACAACACCACCCTTAAATTATTTGCCCATTCGAAGCGTTGTGTGATTGTCGTGACGGTCTTGTGGCAGGCGGTGCACTAGATTCTGGTGTT
The DNA here is from genome assembly GCA_029959085.1 of Nemophila menziesii. Taxonomy (NCBI): domain Eukaryota; kingdom Viridiplantae; phylum Streptophyta; class Magnoliopsida; order Boraginales; family Hydrophyllaceae; genus Nemophila; species Nemophila menziesii. The sequence goes on from JARWIR010000011.1 coordinate 36,721,813, forward strand.
GTACCATATTAGGCTATGTAAGCACGATTCTTTAAGCTCTTTCCCACCAAACTCAAATATGCACCTACTTACATAACAAAATGCTAAACTTTTCTCTCCCATTAGCTTTAATAAACACTAATACACATAATTAAACACTAAGTTTTAATAATATAAAATACAAAATCAATCAACTAATCTACAAATGGGTTTTCACCCTTATTTGGCATTTGTTAAACATGGTTAAACTCGACGGTTACATCTCGTGCTGCGAGGCTTCGAGGAGGTACACGCCCTCCCCAAAAATTGAATCGTCCTTACGAATAGTATCTTCGCCTCTATGATAAATTTTCAACAGATGACCATTCACCATGAACGTGCGTCGTTCGGTTGGATGTTCAATCTCTATGGCTCTATGAGCTGTGACCTTAGTAACAATGAATGGACCCGACCACTTCGATATCAATTTCTCTAGGTAATTATTGAACTTGGACTTGTACTTGAGGACTTTTTGTCCTACTTCAAGCATTTTCTTTCTAATCTTCTTATCGTGTCATTTCTTAGTTTTCTTCTTGTATAGTTTTTCATTCTCATAAGCCTGAAAGTGGAACTCATCAAGCTCATTAAATTTCATCATTCTTTTATCTCTAGCTAATATAGGTTCTAGGTTCAACTCATTATCGCCAAATACGTTCGTAATTCAAGCTCAAGTGGTAAGTGACAAGACTTACCATACACCATTCGATACGGGGATGCACCTAGTGGCATCTTGAAAGATGTTATTAAACTCATAACATCATCTAACTTTGTTGACCAATTCTGCCTCATTGGTCCAATGGTCTTCTCAAGAATAGATTTTATCTCTCGATTAAATATTTTGGCTTCACAGTTTGTTTGAGGGTGATAAGAGGTAGACACTCTATGTCTAACTCCATATTTCACAAGTACCACCTTCAAGCATTTATTCACAAAATGTGTATCTCTATCACCAATGATGACTCTCGGCGTCCCATGTCTTGTGAAAATGTGCAACTTCAAAAATTTAATCACCACTATTGCATAATTTTGTGGGTAAAGCAACCGCTTCAACCTATTTTGATACATAATCAACTACTAGAAAGATATATATATTCCCATGGTATGACACAAACGGTCCAATGAAATCAATTCCCCAAATTAAAAATCTCCACTTCCAACACATTGTTGAGTGGAATCTCATCTCTCTTAGAAACATTTCTTGTGAATTGGCATCGCTTACATTTTTTGACATACATGTGATAACCTCTATGAATAGTAAACCAAAAGAAACCGGATTGAAGTACCTTAGTGGTGGTTCGATCACCCTTAAGATATCATCATATGGTGAATCGTGACAATCAACATCATGAATTTTGTGTTCAGGTACACACTTTCGAATCATCTAATCACTAACATGTACGGATCTTCCCAAAAGATTTTCTTTGCGCGGTGAATCGATCTCTTATTCTCTTGTGGAGTGCTTCCGATGGGAAATGCTACACTCACAATAAGATCAGAAATATATGCATACCACGTAATAGATTGCGTGTTTACCATAAATAATTTCTCATTGGGAAATACCTCTTTAACCAACTCTGGTCCATTGCTGACATTAGAGCCTTCGAGGCTTAATAAATTATCAGCTACTGGATTCTCGCTCCCCTTTCGGTCTTGAATCTTTAAGTCAAACTCTTGCAACAAAATCAACCACCTAATAAGATACGGCTTTGCATCTTTCTTCTCCATGAGGTACTTCATTTCGGAATGGTCTGCGTATACAATTACTTTCTCCCCAAGATAGGAACGCAATATATCAAACGCATATACCACGAACAACAACTCCTTCTCAGTTACTGTATAGTTTAGTTGTGCACCTTTGAAAGTCTTTCTCACATAATAAACAATATGAAATATCTTATCCGTACACTGACCTAACAAAACAGTCATAGCAAGATCACTTGCATAACACATAACCTCGAACGGAAGGCTCCAATCAGGGGGATCACAACTGGTGTAGAGACAAGTTTATCCTTGATTTCAAAAAACACTTCCATAGATGAATCATTAGAACGGAATTTCACATATTTTTCAAGTAGATTACATAGCGATTTGGCAATTTTAGAAAAATCTTTAATAAATCGGTGGTGGAAGCCTACATGTCCAAGAAACTTCTCACACCTTTAAGGGAAGCGTGAGGTGGAAGGGTTTTGATTATCTCAATATTTGCACGGTCAACCTCCATACCCTTACTCAAAACCTTGTGCTCCAACACGATACCCTCACAAACCATGAAAAGACACTTATCCCAATTTAAAACAAGACCAATCTCTTTACAACAAATCAAAACCTTCTCAGAGTTGTTGAGGAAACCATCATCGTCATTACCAAACACTAAAAAGTCATCCATAAATACCTCCAAGAACTGATTAATCATGTCCCAGAATATTTCCATCATACACCGCTGGAACGTGGTCGGTGCATTGCACAACCCAAATGGAATCCTTCGGAATTCATACGTACCAAATGGACATGTGAAAGTGGTTTTGTGTTGATCGGCGGATCCACACAAATTTTATTGTGCCCGAATAGCCATCTAGGAAGAAATAATACTCTTTCCACGCAAGCTTGTTTAACATATGGTCTATGAACGATAAAAGGAAGTGATTCTTTTTCGTGGCCTTGTTCAATTTCTGGTAATCTATTACCTATACACACTCTTTAACCCATAACAATTCTCGATGGTATGAGTTCATTATGATCATTAAGAACTGTATTAATTCCTCCTTTCTTCGGCACACATTGAACTGGGCTCACCCATTTTCTATTAGATATGGAGAAGATTATCCCTACACCTAATAATTTGAAAACTTCCTTTCTCACCACTTCCTTCATTGTCGGCATAAGTCTCCTCTGACCTTCAACTGATCGTGCCTTCTCATCTTCAAGAATGATCTTGTGCTGGCAAATGGTAGTACTAATGCCTTTGATGTCAACAATAGTCCACTCAATTGCCTTTTTGTTAGCTCAAAGCACACACAACAACCTTTGCTCTTGAGGACCTCTCAAGTTAGCAGAAACAATAACAAGCAATGTATTAGTTCACCTAAATTAGCATAAATCAAGTGGGAAGGTAGTGGTCTCTCTTCAAGTTTCAGAGGATATTTAATAGATGGTTTCTTTGATGGCTTTATCGCCTCCTAACCTTGTACGTGTTCATAAACTGGGTTACCTTTTGGTCTTCCACCTTCTGAATTCAGAGCGGTTGCAACATCCGCTAGCTCTTTGTGTAACTCGGGAAAATATAGTGTCAAGGCAACCTGTATAATACCATCAAAATTATATTCATCTTATACCTCATGGGTGACATGATGAAGGATTTCTACAGAGAAACAATTGTCCCTTGAATTGGGAAACTTCATGGCCTTGAAGACGTTAAATTTGACCTCTTCATCTAGCAATCGCATAATCAGCTCTCCATTTTCTACATCAATCATGGCTAAGAATGGACGCCGTAAAATGATTGGAACATTCGTATCCACATCGTAGCCAAGAATAATGAAATAAAATAGAAATATAAATTTACTTATCGTGAAGAGCACATCTTATATTTTCCCCTAAGGATGAGCATGAATCTATCAACCATTTGCAAGACCATGTGGTGGGGCCAAAGGTGTGGTAAATAAACGAATAATAAAAGATAATAAAAGCATACACACCTATGAAAATCTAAGAAAAACTCTCCACAAGTGCATGAATTATTCGCAAGTAATAGTAAATAAGTAGGAGTTCGTTCTCAAGGATTTAGGTAGTTAGCTCAAGCTTGTGTTCAATAATATTGTAGATGATTACTAAGGGTTGATAATATGAGCCTATCTTACTAAATCACTATTCTAATTATAATGGAGAATTGAACACACATAAGTAGCTGAGATTCTATAATCATTCTAACTCCTTCCAGGGTAGCTTAGAAAGAAACCTCAACACTACCAAGTGACTTGGGTAAGGGGACCTTATGCAGAGATCAGTGATGAAAAATCTAACTTTATTGACTACCTAGTTAGGCAAGCCTGTCAGGTTCAATACCACACACTAGAAGATTATGTGATGTTGTCTATAGTTGAATCCCCTGCCAGGGTGACAATACAATTACTAAAGAACAGTCCTAATGTGATCAATATTAGGTCTAGAATAAGGAAAACACAAATTTACAAATATATATTTAAAAGCTTAATTATATTAAAATAGCAAAATAGTGTTCTAGGTTTTAGACAAAAATAATAAACCAAGTAATTCATAATTAAAACTAAACAATAAAAGCATATAAATATGGTTAAGCAACATATCTATTGCTAATTACCCTAATTATATAGAAGGAGGGATGCATAATTTATGTTGTGATGCTCCAGCTCTGTTGTTTCTTCACTTTGTTGACTTGTTTTCTCTCTGATGAATAATATGAAGGTTATGAAGGGAAGGAAAAGTTTCTAAAGTCACATACTGATATTATACAGGTGTTAGACGAAATATCTACGTCATGGATTAGGTTTGTGAATCCTAATCTAACTCAAACTCGTTTTCCTTCAAAAGTGGACTGGTTGACCCATATAATTTGTAAAAATCATAACTCTTTTGTCACTGCTCCAAATCACTCGAAAGACATGGCCACACAACTTTAATTCAAATATATTTCTTTATATAAAAGGTATCCTTCAAATTCTTTGTTTATTTTATGCAGCATTGGAAATACTACACGTCTCCAAATCTAAAACAATTTTTTGCAGTTTTTACACTTTCCAAAGAAACTTCTTTCCTTAAAACACTTTATTTTGTCTTAGGTTTTCTTTCCTTAACTCCTTAAAATTTATTTGACATCTAATATCATCATTGTACTTAAGATCTTCACATTTAACACGCAAATTACACCGAAAATGCTCTAAAAGTAACAAACCTCCAAAACAAGACAAGAACTGAGAAACGAACAATTAATAGGAAAAGTCCCTCAGCTAAGCACATAATACACCTAAAATGATGTCTCATGAATATACTATTTCATCACAAATATCGGGACATCAGATATACACTAACTCTATGTGATTATTCGGCTAAGCAAGCCCGTTAGGATCACTACCGCACACTGAATGTATATGAACCTGTTTTGTTCCTAAACCCCCCGGCAAGGTGACATTTTAAGCACTTAGGTCAATTTAAGTGATAAATTTGTAGAAATCATAAGCTAAAGTAATTCGTATACAACTATAAAACTATTT